>CAAKHG010045420.1:0-16465 GCA_901007715.1 Dactylopterus volitans
GCCGCCGCGTCTTCAAAAACAGCAAAGGGCGAAACCGCCGAGCGGTGAATATGGACGGCAGCGTCCTAAAAAAAAAAAAAAAAAAAAAAGCAGCAGGCAGGTTTGGCGTTTTGACGGCTCGGGAGGCAGAGTGGGTCGCCCGATGAGCGGGAGGCTGCCGGCGCGATTGTAATGCGACCTCGAGCAAGACATTGAACCTTGGCTCCTTTTACATGGCCGTCTCCACCATCTGTGACTGTGCGCGCACGCGTGTGTGTGCGTGCGTGCGTGCGTGTGTGTGTGCGTGCGCGTGCAAACGGGCACGCAAGTCAATATTATAAAGTACTTTGGATGAAAGAGCTGAATAGATGCAGCCCATTTCCCGTTCACCTCCGAAAGAGACAGGCGCATCTTTGCGAGGCCAAGTGCAGCATCTGTTGTGCATATTTATGACTGCGGGCGAGCCAATGAAAACACGGCCACATGTCGAGAAGGGAATCGATACGCAGAGCCCACGTGCGCCATCTGCGGTGCGGACCGCGACGGTGGCCCGGTGCTTTGGTTTTTAGCCATTATGCAAAATAAAAAATAAAAAATGGTTCAACAGATTAGATGTTCTGTGCTTCTGGACAACGAAGGGCAGGCAAACGTTTCTGTGGAGCTCAAAATAAAGCATGAATAAACAGGTTTCATAAATGAGGATGTTGGAGGTCAACCCGTGTGCAAATATAGGTATCCTCTCCAAACACTTACTCATTTTATATTGGCTCAGCACAAAGAAACACACAAACTCCAATGTGGCGGTGCAATGAGGTCTCATCCCAACATCCCGAATAAAGACGTTAGAATGCCGCAAATGCATCAGAGGCTGCGTTCACACTGCAGGCCTCAATGCTCAATTCCGATTTTTTTTTTTTTTTTTTTTTTGCTTTTTGCGTGGTCGCTCACTTCAGCGGCTACGGGAGCGAGCATGGGTGCCACGCACGGCACGTCAGCGCGCGAGTATCCGTTTGCGCGGTCTGGGCCGACGAAATCACGACCCAGTGATGAAGGGAAGAGGAAGATTAAGAAAAAAAAACGACGCAGCAGCGGCGGAGGCTGCTTAGATCCGTCATCCGTCGCTTTGAAAAACATCAGATACGTATCCGATTTAGGAGCAGGTATGAAAGCGGCCTGGAAAAAAAATTGGATTTTTGCTGTTCAGACTGTCATAAAAAATGAAATACGGGTTATATATGGGCAACTTTTGCCTGCAGCCTGAAGGCAGCCTAATTTAACTTGACCTGTTAATATTTGTATGTTATTACGAGTGTGACGGCAGGACACCTTTCTGGTTTCTTTCCGTTTCCAGGTTGTGGGAAGACGTACACCATGTTGGGGACCGACAAGGAGCCAGGCATCTACGTTCGTACCCTCAACGACCTGTTCCGTGCCATCGAGGAGACCAGTGACGACATGCTGTACAGCGTCTCCATGTCCTACCTGGAGGTCAGATTTTCCCAAGAAACTCGTCTGCGGACATTTTATTCCTCGTTCCCGTTCACGCGGCCATGATGACAACTCGATCGCTCGCTCTGAGTTTGGCATTTGCTCGCCGCATTTGAACCGCGGACCGCCGCGCTTCTGTCGTCACCACAATCAGGGCGTCGTCTTCCACGGTCATCTGTTCACCCCGGCAACATCTGGGCTTGCTGGACGATGCCAGCTGAGGACAGATGACAGCCGGTGCTCACATAGCAGATAGCGGAGAGGTGTCCCCAATATTTTGCCACCTTAGTGCATATGAGTGGGATGACCAAAATGTTAGGGAGACCTTCAACGGCGTCGCAAATTACAGTCGCAGTGACGATCATTAAAGCATGTCAACGCCTCTCTCACACACGTTCAATCAAAATTCAACATAAAACTCCTCCTGAAGGGAGATGTTATTGCAGGGCTGTTGTATTATACTCTATGGTGAGCATGCAGTGGTCATAATGTTATGGCATACGTATGTATGTCAGCATCATGTCCAGTGCTTCTATACTCTTAATATCCCCCCCCCCCAGAAGACTGTGAGCATTCGGTTTCACTCCGAGGGGTTTGGGTCACTCTGCAGGTCATTTCAACCTGAGTAAAGAATTAATTTAGAGGAAAAAAAAACAAATAAAGTCAGATTTGTTCGAAAATGTTTGAGGTCGAACGGAAATGAGTGAGGGGGAGAGAGAGAAAAAAAACAGGATAAAGCCGGGAAGTCGGTGAATGTAACCACTTTCAAAAAGCTCGAAATATGAAAAGACCATTCAGCCTTGAGCAGAAAACGCAAATGGCACAATGTTAAGCACTTGTTGGGTACAAATTTTGCCGGTTGAGTGGCAGGTTTTTCGCGTCCGGCATTGAAATGGCATCCTCGGCTGCCAGTGGCAAATGCTATCATTATGTTGGGTGATTGACATTGGGTTTTTTTGTTTTTTTGAGGTGCAGCGCTCTGGCAGTGGGTGGGAGTGAAAATTGTCCTATTAAAATGTCAGTAATGGAGTCTGGATGTTCTCCGCCGTGTGTCGGAGGTCTCAGGACGAATCCCGACATGAGGCTGTGTGCGTGCGTGCGTGTGTGTGTGTGTGCGTGCGCGCGTGCGTGTGAGATACGTGCGTGTGTTTGCTGTTTCCAGGGAGCAATCTGTTGCCAGCGCCGCCACACCACAAAGAGGTTAAACACCGTTTTACTGCCAGACGGGGCGAAGTGCACGTCTGCTCCCATTCTCGCTCAAATCAATAAGTCTTTTCAACGCGTGCTATCTTTAAAGCGCATGCACGGAAGCGCGGCAGATGCAACTAAATATACCACCACCCCACCACCACCACCACCACCCCCCGTTTCAGTTCCGCTCACATGCACACGCCGCTCTCGTCTGCACCCTGGGTTTTATGTCCTAATCTCCCCACTTCAGGATAGACTGGGTTTTACTGTGCTGACATCATTTTTCTGGCCCAGATATCAGTGTAACTCCGGGAACGAATGCGGCTCACTGTTTCTAGATTTCTTGCATTTAACTAAGATGGCAAACGAGGTCGTTTTTGCCTGCCGACAGTGTTACAAGGCTGAAAGTAGCATTTAGCTAAAAGCATCTTATGCCGCTTTTCCACCGCATGCTACTGGCTCTGCTCTACTCTACCCTACTCTCGCCTGCCTTTAGCGTCGGGTACTTTTTCCGGGGGGTCGTTTTCCATTCGAAGGCCACACCGCCTCAGTGTGTCTGGTCGCCATAGCAGCGCCGTGCAAAAAACCGCGGCGACGCCATCCTCAACGCGACACGTAAATGCACAAGAGAGAAACAAGAAAAAGAGGAAGAGAAGCAATGGACAGTATCAGCGGGCAGCGATATTGTGGGCGCCATCTTTTTGGTTGGCTTTTTGAAAGTGAAAGAATAAAGAAAACCGCGGCGGCTACACTAAGTTGGTGGTTTGGAAATGGCGGGTTGGCGCTGTTCAGCGTATATAGTGCGCGCGGCGCATCGATGGCGCCGTGTCGAACCAAGCGGTGTTTTTCGCGTCACCTTTTCAGTACCTCAGACCACCTTGAACCCCAGGGAGAGCAGAGCAGAGCAGAGCTGGTGCCGCTAAGTGGAAAAAGCGCCACTCGCGTGGCCGCTGTCGCGGCTGCAGGCGCGCTCATTTGCAATGAAAGAGGTGGAAAAAATAACAGGGAGACAGTCAGTGACAGTAAAAGCCTCCCGTTCTCAGCGTTTGGGGTCTGCCGGGGCAAACAAAAGCCCTCTTCACACTTCCAGCCTCCCCGGCGGTTCGTCATCTGGCGGTCGCTTTTCCAGGAGGTCACTTCCTGCCCTGGGCTTTAATGTGGGTCTGGGGGCTCCCGCTGCAGCATCAGTGTCAGTCCAGAGAGGTCAGTCGCGTTTCCCTTTTCACCGAAACTGGCCCGAAGACAGCGTGCCACCCAACGAGCCGAGGCTTCTGAATGACAAGTTGCTTAAAATATAGCACTTGGTGTTTTTACCACCAGGTTTGGGTGTGTGTGAAGGAGGCCCGGAGGCCTGAAAGGAGCCCTGTTCACGGACAGAAATATCACCCCCTCTATTCACGTCCCGAGCATAAAATACAACTTTAGAATGTCAAACACCTCCTTTATGATTTTGCATTTCTGCATACACCTTTTTAGATCTACAACGAGATGATCCGCGACCTGCTGAACCCGTCCTCAGGCTTCCTGGACCTCAGAGAGGACGCGAAGGGAGTGATCCAGGTCGCTGGCATAACTGAGGTGTCCACCATCAACGCCCAAGAGGTAACACCCGTTACCAAACGTTAATGTTACGAGCAGATATAATGCGCAAACGCAAAAAACAAAACGCACCCTCCCGTCATCAGATCATGGAGCTGCTGATGAAGGGTAACAAGCAGCGCACGCAGGAGCCGACGGCGGCCAACCAGACGTCGTCGCGCTCCCACGCCGTGCTGCAGGTGGCCGTCAAGCAGCAGAGCCGCTCCCGAGACGTCCTGCAGGAGGTCCGCTTTGCGCGCCTCTTCATGATCGACCTCGCCGGCTCCGAGCGAGCAGCACAGGTGCGTGCGCGCTGGACCGCAGCGATGTTCGGTTATGGTGGGAAGCGCCGGGTTGAAGGCATCTTTGTGGAGTGTTTCTGCTGTGTTTTTAACAAGTAAAGTTCCTAGGTGACCTATTCCACCCTGTGCGGTTTATTGAATTAGTAATTTTCGACATGACAGGTTTATGAAAGGGATTCGTAGCAAAAAAAAACAAAACAAAACGGCAGTTAAAATTGTGCAGCAGTTCGAGCAGTCGTGACGAGGGAATGGCTGGTTTCACGCCACCAGTCAGCCACACGGGCAGGAAAAAAAAGAGACAACTCATTTCCTTGGCTGAATCGGCGCTTTGGCCTTCCCCTTCCGTGCAGTCAAGTGGGGATCTCGGAAAGTACTTTTGCTCGACTTCAAGCTGAAGCCGCGCTCGAAACGGCCTGCCATCGTGAACCATGCCGGTGCCGACGCGTCCAAGAGCAGCGTCCAAGCGGCCGCTGCTTGAGAGCACTTATTTACCATGGCGACTGCCGCCGAGGCTCGTAGCCACGCTGCTGCTGCTGCTGCTGAATAAGCACATATGGACCCCGTTTGTCCGCTGAGGCTGCGGGGAGCAGCTTTCCTGCAGTTAGGTCCTGGCTTAGCAGGCGCCAAGGTACCAAAGATGGGAGGTAACGCCATCTACAGGGCAAGAGTTGGAAGTTGCATCCAAGATCCTACACTACATGTTTAGAGCGCTAATAATGAAATCGCACTTCCGCTCGCTGACTTAATTTCCAAACCTCCTCTAGTGGTTCTGTGACTTCCAGCTCTTGTTTCCTTGTTCGAATAAAAGAACGAAACAAAGTCCCGCTCAGCCGTTTCCTGTCCGTCCGTCTCGTCCATCAGACTCAGAACAGGGGCCAGAGGCTGAAGGAGGGGGCCCACATCAACCGCTCGCTCTTGGCTTTGGGCAACTGCATCAACGCCCTGAGTGACAAAAACGGCAACAAGTACGTCAACTACCGGGACAGCAAGTTGACCCGCCTCCTGAAGGTACGGTAACAACGGGGCTCCGCGCCGCGCCCACCGCAACACCGCCTCACCCGGGTTCTTACGGGTTTGTTTTTGTCTTTTCCCGCGATCCCTTTGCTCGACAGGACTCGCTGGGCGGGAACAGCCGAACGGTCATGATCGCCCACATTAGTCCGGCCTCTGTGGCCTTTGAGGAGTCTCGCAACACGCTGACGTACGCCGACCGTGCCAAAAGTATCCGAACGCGGGTGAGCGCAGTTCAATCTCAACACATTTTTAGCCTCTCGCAAGTGAACGTGATTATACGATGAAATGTTTCTTGGAGACGGAAGACCTCCTAAAGCAGTTCCAACCGCAGTAAGGGAACTTCGCTCAAGCGTCTCGTTGTCTCTCTCGACATTGTGCCCCTCAGGTGAAGAAGAACCTGATAAACGTGTCGTACCACATCGCCCAGTACACCAACATCATCTCAGATTTGCGCAGCGAGATCCAGCGGCTCAAGAAGAAGATTGCGGACCAGGCGAGCCGCCAGCTCAGTTCGGACCGGGCCGACATCCGCCACGTTCAGGGTAAAGCCTCGCCCACGCCTCCTCCCCACCAGCGCCGGGAGAACATCCGCCAAACGCGGCGTTTTTTTCTAATGTCGCGTGTCATCTCCCCTCCCCCACTGTCAGCGGAGGTCCAGGCCCACTCCAGCCAGCAGAGCCGGGCGGAGATGGATCAGCTGAGGGAGCAGCTCCTGGATGCCTTTCGCCAGCAGATGGATATCAGGCGCAACCTGATGGAGCTGGAAAACAGCAACATGGAAATCCAGATGGACACCTCCAAACACCTGCTCACTATCGCAGAGTTAGTGTTTTGGCGTTTCTTTGTGCGTTTTTTGTTTTTTTTTCCATCTGCTCTGGGAAGCTTTGCTGCTACCAGTTCTGCTCTGCGGATTGACCGCCACTCCAATCTAGCTGAACATGCAATCTATAATCAAACAGCAGGTAGCCATAGCAACCGTACTTCTTTGATCTGCATTCCCTCTCCCTGGCGAAACGAACCGGAGGAGTTAAAGTGACGGCCTGCTGTCTTTGAAAAACGGAAAATGTAACTTCCATTAGTTGGTAAAAAAATCTTTGTGGAATTGTTGTTTTTTTTTCCCTTCTAGCTGGGAGCAGGAGCGGAGCAGGCGCAGGAAGAAGTGGCGTGCAGAGCGGAGAAAGGAAAGCGTGAACAAGGACGAGAGCGAGAAGGACTCCGACTCGCCCGAGTCTCCCCCGGACAGCACTGAGACCCGGGAGGTGGCGCTGGCCAGAGAAAACCTGGTGGCGCTCATGACCGAACAGAAGAAGATCCACAAGCATAAGGTGGGGCAGGGTCCCCTCTTTGTCCGCGCCGCCACGTCAGACTGGCCAGTCACAGGGTCACGAAAATGTCAATCGTGGCTGAAGAAGCGCACGAGTAAATCTTAAATCACAGACTGCGTTTACACATCGGGATGAAGCCTCCCCGCCTCCTCCCATTGAGCGAATATTACACCAAAAGATTCCCGCGTCTAGGTGCTGCCATCTTGTGGTGACTCTGTGCGATGGAGCCACGGTGTGGAGGAGGGATCGGGTTTACTGCAGATTCATTTATTTAAACAGAAAATTTCCAAAGAGTGACACTCCAGTAGGCTGCACCCTTAATTATACATTACGACAAGCTTTGATACAACTTCCAACGAGTGAGTTATATAAACATTTACCCCTCGCAAACCGCCGTGAATGGGGAAACCAGTTATCGAGACATGCGGGTTGAACATCTGCGCCGTCAGACAGATGGCGCGGATCGAGTTCTCGCGATGCCGGCTCATTAGAATAGAAAAAGGAAAGCGCTGAAGTGCCTCCACCGCATTTATCTCATTTGACTCGGTCGATCCAGTGTTGAATAGGTGTTGTTTGATCCACCCAAAGTCTTGCACTTAGTGTTTTTTGTTTTTTTAATTTAAGACATAAACCTGCCAGAAAAAAACAGAAAAAGAGCGCTTATTTTTGGTGGTGGGTGAAAAAATAGAGGTACAGGGGTGATACAATAGCTGACCAAGGCGCTGTTGCTGTGTAAAGAATGTTTTAAAAGCCTTTAATATTGCAGCTAATGCACAAGAAAAGTTAAAAACATATGCACCTTCACGCATCAGGGTGACTGTTGGTGCTTATTTTTTTTAACTTTTCCTATGCATTAGCCGCACTAATAAAGACCTCTGCCTGCTCAGTGACTTACACCTGCATCTTTACGCATATCTCTTTGACGTCCTCATCCATATCTGACTAGTTCCTGTCCCCTCCGCCTCCCTTCAAGGCCTTGCTTGAGCGCAAGTTCCTGGAGCTCCGGGATCGGGCGCGGCGGCTGGAGGAGCTGCTGCCCCGGCGGGTGAGCTCGGAGGAGCAGCGCGAGGTCCTGGGGCTCCTCTGCAAGGTGCACGAGCTGGAGATCGAGAACGCGGAGATGCAGTCCCACGCGCTGCTCAAGGACAACGTCATCCGCCAGAAAAACTTTGTGGTGCAGCGCTTCGAGCAGCACCGACACCTGTGTGACGAGATCATCCAGCAGCAGAGGCGGTTCATTGACGGTGAGTCCCATCGGTTTGGGCTCCCCAGTTGGTTTCTGACCCTGAGAAGGCGCCTCTACTGACCACCGATCATTTTGGTAATTGCCCTGTGGGCGTTTGCGGTTGCCTGGCTTTTGTTTCAGGCACGATTCATTTCTTTCGCACTCATTGGCTGCGCGCTTGCGTGTTTGTCCTCCAGACCACAGTCTGCTGGTGCCTCCACATCTCCAGGAGCTGTATGATATGTACATAAGGGAGCTGGATGAAAGGAAACTGGACCGAGCCATGGCCCTGGATAAGGTGACCACCAGACACACCATCAAGGTAGCACCTGCAATGTCAAATCAAGATGATCTATATCAGCCTCAAGTGTTAGCAAGTTGTCTGATATATGTATATATATATATATATTTTTTTTTTGTTTTTCTCCCCAGGAGGGCTCTTTACCCAAGATCACCCTACCCGGGCAGGGTCGTGACAACATGCCGGACGCCGACTCGGACCAGGAGAGCCTACGGAACATGTGCTCGGACAGCAAGCGAGGCCAAGCCAAAATCCGCCGACACACCCTGCCGCCCATTCTCCCGGAGCCTGAGCTGTGAGAGCGCGTCTCGTTCGAGCGTCTCCTGTTTTAGAATTCCCTCAACAAATCCCCCAAACACCTAAAAAGTCGATCGAATGAATGACTCAATTCTGTGCCGTTTTCTCTCCGTGTGTCAGGGACAATAACAGAGTTTTTAAGAGCAGCCCTCATGCCAGGCAGATGAAAAGCTCCGCCGTGATGACGCCGCCCCCCATCCACATCAACGGGAGGGGCAACAGAGAGGTGAGGACAATTTTAATAGGCAGCGTTTGCCCTGGATTATTTCAGCTGAATAGCAATGTCTGTGAGGCGCCTCACGCTGTGGGATAATAAAGTCTAGTCAGGTGTTGCTTTTCACTTCAGCAGTCAGGGCTCCTGTTTGAATTAGATTCACACTGATCTCACCCTGCTAGAACATTTCAATTTCCGCCCACGCGCCTTCATAGATTCACCCTCGTCTCTTGCGTCTGGAATATTCCTCGGCTCGCCATGTTAACTTTTGCAAACAGGCAGTGATCGCCTCGTCCCAGGCCTTGAAAAAACACATACGGATCAGCCATAACACCATGACCAACTGCCGAACATTGCTTAGGTCCCCCTTTTGCCACCAAAACAGCCATGACCCGTCTATGCCTGGACTCCACTAGACCTCTGAAGGTGTGCTGTGGTATTTGGCTCCAAGGAAGTCAGATCCATGGAGGCTGTGTGACTTTTTGTCCAGCACATCATACAGATGCTGGACTGGATTGAGATCTGGGAAACCTGGAGGTCGAGTCAACACCTTGAACTGGTTGTTGTGTTCCTCAGACGTTCATGAACCATCGTTGCTTTGTGGCAGGGAGCATTATCCTGCTGGAAGAGGCCACTGCCATCAGGGAATACCGTTTCCATGGAAGGGGGGACATGGTCTGCTACAATGCTCAGGTAGCTGCTACGTGTCAAAGGAACATCCACATGGTTCCCTAGCAGAACATTGCCCAAAGCATCACACTGCCTCCGCTGGCTCGCTTTCTTCCCATAATGCATCCTGGTGCCATTTGTTCCCCACGTATGCGACGCACACACACCCGGCCAATCGCGTGATGGAAAACAAAACGTGATCCATCAGACCAGGCCACCTTCTTCCGTTGCTCCGTGGTCCAGTTCTGCTGCTCCCGTGTCCATCGTTGGTGCTTCCAGCAGTGGGCAGGGGTCAGCATGGGCACCCTGACTGGTCCCACACACAACAAACCGCCATGACTGTGTGTTCTGACTCCTTTCTACCAGAACCAGCATTAGTTTTCTTAGCAATTTGAGCTCCAGTAGCTGGTCTGTCTGATGGGACCACACGGGCCAGCCTTCATCCTCAGGTGCATCAGTGACCCTTGGCCTCCCATGACCCTGTTGCTTGTTCACTGCTCTTTCCTTCCTTGGACCACTTTTGATAGGTCCTGACCACTGCAGACCAGGAACAGCCCCACAAGAGCTGCAGCTCTGGAGATGTTCTGACCCGGTCATCTAGACATCGCAATGTGGTCCATGTCAAAATCACTCAAATCCTTATCTTCACCCATTTTTCCAAACACACCAGCTTTGAGGCCAAAAAGTTCACCTGCTGCCAAATACATCCCACCAACGGACAGGTGCCGCGGTAGCAAAATAATCGCGGTTATTCACTTGACCTGTAAGTGGTCATAATGTTATGGCTGATTGGTGTATATAACACGTCTTTTTGTAATTGGCATGAAGACCTGATTAGGCCAAGAGGAGTAAGGAGTGAGGGAGTCCATATGGCCCCACCAGAGCTAAATATTTTATTGGCATACGACTGTCTCCTGATCATGTGGTGATCTGCATGCAGCTGCAGCCGCTGGCTCCCGAGAGCGTTCTGAACTACAGCCACCTCAGCCACAGCGTCAGCAGCCACCTGGACTCCTCACCCGAGAGCAGCGAGGCAGGGACCGATGTTCCGCTGTCGCGAAATGGTAAGATGTCTGAACCAGGAGACCCGGAGACAGTATGGCAGCTGCCAGGTCAGTCCGCTGTTCCTTTGAGTAACGAATCCCCCCCCCCGGTTGGTCTCCACAGCGAGGCAGCAGATCATAAAGGGGGTCCAGAACATCATAGTGAAGGCGGCCCATCGCCGCTCCAAAGCCCTGGAGGTGGACGCCCTGCGGCTGCCCCCACCTCCCTCTCCGTTGGACCCCAAGAAGCAGAAAAGCAGCCTCTCTCTAAGTGAGGCGCCCCCTAGAGGCCTGCCGGTGCGCCACGGCAGGCAGACCAGCCCGGAGCTCAGACACGCCACCTCGGACGACAACCTGTCCAGCAGCACGAGCGAGGGCCCCGGCCTGCAGGTGACCTGGACGCGCCCACGGAACCGCCAGGTGGCCAAGAACCAAACGCCCCGCGAAGTCGACTTTGAGGCTCGCCGCAAGAAGAGGCGCTCGCGCTCTTTTGAGGTCACCGGGCAAGCGGTGAGTAGCTTCCAGTTGCTACATTTTCAAGAAAAACAGAAGATATAACGAAATAACATAAAATTGAAATATCGTGCGCTAAAACCCGACTTTTGGTTCCTCTTCCCCCAACGTGCAGCTGCCTCAGGCCAAGACAGCCACAGCTCAGAGGTTCCGTCCTCTGGACAGCACATCGGACCCGCATCTCCACATCAACGGTCAGCTTCAGGCCCCCATGCTCCGCCCCCACTACAGAGGGGTCCCTCCCCTCGCCAAACTTAGGGCACCGCCCAGCAGCCAGCAGACAGGTAATCCACCATCACCGCCTCTTTAAATGTCCACTTTTTTAGAGCTTTGGCTCATCGTTTGCCGTCCCCGCGCAGGCTCCGAGGCCCCCAGCGCCCACGCGAATCACCTGAAGCGAGTGTCCCACCTGCGGCAGCCGCAGCCCCTCCTCTACATCACCACCACCGGCACCGGCGGCCAGCGCGCCCGCCGGCACTGAGCCGTCACCCGGACCCCCCCGCCCCCCACCCACCTACCCAACACCAGCACCGACACCTAAACTGGAGAGCTGAGGGGCACTGACCCGACCCATCAGCGACAAAGGCAGGACCATGGAAAAGCGGGGCCTACGGACGGCAGAGACCGACCGCTACGCGTGCAGTTTGCCTTCTGCCGAGCGTCTCGGCGTCGGCCTGGCGTCGGCCTGGCGTCGGGCGGGCTCATCGTGGATGCAACACCGCGCTTGTGTCCGCGCGTCGTGATTGTTTACGGTTTTTGGTAACGTTCAGTGCTCGTGGCGAGGGGTGGATTTCTACTGTGATGTCATATTTATGGGGTTCAATGTCGAAAGAGGACTGTCTTTCGCTGGACAAATGCTTTAAACAAAAAAAAGGAAAAAGAAAAAAGGATGTTATACTGACTGCAGTGTAACGTCCACCGCGACCGCCTACTGTCGAAATGTGTCGGCGTCAGTGTCTCTTGTAGTGAAGTTGTTTCAGACTTGTTGACAAAAAACCGGCCCGCGAGGAAAAACTCAAAAGACATGATCCATGTTGATTGTTGTGCACTTCTGGATTTAAGCCCCGACGTCGTACCGTGGCATATCCCAGCCAGGTCTATGCCTTCACCTACACGTGACCGTCACATAGCCCGCTTTGTTTGTTAGATGTACTGAGCTCCCGAAAGGCGCCTGTCCAGATTAGTCGGCTGTATTTGTAATTAATTATTTAACTGTTGCCTTTTTCTTTCATGTTTGTCGACATAGGCATTGTTTTAATAATTTAATACTACTTTCTATGCTTTATTTTGTACCCCTTTTTTTTATTGATACTCAAAATAAATCCAAATGAAATAAACGAGGACCGAATCCTGACCCCTGCTTCCGCCGGTTCAGCGTGCGATACTGCGACATGTCCGCTAGATGGCGCACAGAGGTCACAGTTTGGGGAACCATCAAGGTCACGGAGCACCATCTGATGGACGACCGTTATCATGACAGTCGACAGGGTACTTGGATATAGCTGATTGATTTGAGCTTTAATAATTTGCATTTTTTTTCATGGTGCTGAACTCTGGGACTTGCATCTAGAATATATATTTATATTGGATTGGTTAAGTGGTATTCTGTCCACGTCTGGCTGTATATGTTCAGTTGCACTTATATAAAGAAAAAAATGTAAATATTAAAAAAAAGCCTTTATGACCATCAAAAAAAAAAACAACACTGATTATTCAGCTAGTCAATTAGCTCATGTCAAAACTTGCCAGCATTAATTGCTAAAAGTAATGGTCCTCATGGTCTACAGGTTTATATTTACACGCAAGCTAGTCATTGTTTCGAAAATTAAGATTATTTAGAATTAAGTTACCATATGAGAACCCTGCACTAAAAATAACAGAAAAAGATTTGTAAAAGAAAAGACGAGTAAATACATGAATATTTTTTTTTGGGGGGGGGATACATCGGAAATCCCACCTTCTTCCCTAGTGACATCAACTCTGGCCAATGAGAAGAGCGCTTGCCCCGTGATTGACACGGCGGCGGACCAATGGACGCAGGGATTTGCGGCTGCCCGACGCCGGCTCACGTACGGCTGATTTGCAACCCGCCGAAGCTTCAGCGGGGAAGGAGGGAAAATGTCGCTCGCCGCGACGAGGACCGTTCTAGGATCAGTGGCGTTTCTGGGAGAACTCCGGCGGCGGTTCGGTGAGTGGGACAACCGGGGACAACCGTCACCAGTTGCACCCGAGGGGTTGTTTTTTTTTTTAGCGGCCAAAATTCGGTGCGTCCCCGGTCCGGAACCGAAGTCCCAGCTCCGCCAGGCCCGCTTGTGTATAAAAGCACAACCCGGCAGCCATGATTGTTATTTACGAGAAACGAAGCGGGGTCGATAAACTCCTAGTTACTGGAAAACCGGCCTTTTTTCCCTCCTTTTTAATGGCGGAGTTGGTAACTGTGGGACTTTTTTTCGCTCGCAACTTGACCAACAGCTAGTTTAAAGTGTTTAAAAGGCTATTGCCGAGCTCTTTATCGCATTTGCAGCGCGGATACAATTAAATAAAATTAGGAACGAACTTGCCAAACCCCGCTTTTTTTTTCTTTTTTTTTACACGTTAGTTTTTGGGGCTCAGTTTAAGGTTTTTCTCCTTAACAATGAGAATGTAAGACGTAACTTTTTTTCTCCATAATTTATGTGTTTTTTTTTAGCCGAGCTGCTGTGCTTTTCTGTGGCTGAAGAACAAAAACGACGCCAGATATTCGCAGTAATATTACTCGAATAAGAGGCCGTCGGGATATCAGGGGCTCGTGTTGTCGTATTTCTGCATGAAAGCAGTAAAATAAGACAAATAAGTGCCGCGTTTGAGAGCGGCGAACACGGTATGAAGCCAAAAAACGTGCTGCGAGTATCTGTAGGTGGTTTCACACCGATGCCAAGTCACACCAGGCCGATATTACTCGTATCAATAAAGATCATTTGAGTTGTTCATTGAATGCAAAGGAAAATATTTTCCATGTTAATATTATACAATCTTTTATCTTAAAGTCAAAATGCATACTTTTTTGCAAATAATTTCCCTTCGGTTCGAACAATGGCTTTTAAAGTTGAGATCAAAAGTCTCCAATAGTTAGAGAGAAAATACTCGTGAAACTAATGATATTCCCAGTCCAGTTTTCAAACCAATGGGGTATCTGAATCTGGTAAACACGATGCTGCCTGAAGGTGCCATCAGGCTCCCCAGTGCAACACACACAAACAGCATCATTGTGAATTTCCAGGATGAAACAAATTATCACTAGTATCGATATTTGTTGTATATTTGTACATCAAACCTTCGGGTGTAGATAAGCTACTATATCATCAGCTAGTTTTTTTTTAATCGATATATCTACTGCAATAGTTGGAATGTAGCTTTTCCGCCAGCTAAATATCGGCGTAATCTAAAACAGTGGACATCAGCCACTCGACAACACACTTGCACAACACACACACGTTGATAGATTTTTTTAGTAGAACTGGAGGTAAAAAATCAAAGTTTTTAAATGCGTGGAAGCTCATTTAAACCGCTAAAAGACTTTCAGTGGTAATATGATGTTTTTTTATTTTTATTCATTTGTTTTTTCCTGTCTTTCAGAATGAAATTGCCGCCCTCGCGCTGCCATGGGTGCTGATGAAACCGTGAATAGGAAGTGAGAAGAAGGAAAAGAAAAAAAAACAGCTTACGTTTCTCCTTTTGTCAGGTCGGCTTCGGGATCAGGGTGATAAACTGCTCCCACTACATGGACCTCCTACGTATCCCGAGCCACTAATCAAAGCCAGCTCGGCCCCACCTTTTTGCTCGAAAGGTTGACATTCCCGTGACGCGATGGACCCGTCCACTCGGGTGGTGGGCCTGGACGCCCAGGGGAACATGGTCTTCACGGTGGTCAAGCCAGTCATGGGTCTATTCCAGGTGTCCTCCGAGCAAGCCGGCGGTGTCGCGACACAAGGGGGCATGGGGCTGCAGGGTTTACCCGAGAACACGCTGGTGCTCTCCCACGCCCAAGGCGCGGCGCCGCTGGAGCCGCAGAGCCACGTGGAGATGCAGAGCCTCCAGCCTCACATTCAGCCCCAGGTGCAGGTCTCGGCCTCCGTGCAGCCCGAGGAGGCGGCGCAGGACCCGGAGCCGCCGCCCGACACGAACGCCGGTCAGGAGTTTGCCACCCAGATGCCGTTTGCGGAGGTGTCGTCTCTCCTGGATCCCAACATGAAAGGGTCCAAGGCTCGTGAGTGGCATTAAAGAAAAAGAGATAAGAAATAGACTGAAACACACAAAATTAGTGCAAAAAATTATGGCAAAAATGAGAATTCTCCATGTAGTTGATTCGTTTTGTAGCTCATGTCTAATTTGAGTTTTTACAATTTCTGTGTTTTTTTGTCGGATATGCATATTTTGACACTTTAGAGTGGCAGCAAACAAAATTTTGCTTCAGCTTTTCTACGTATCTGCTGATTCTTTTTCTGGTCGCTAGCAGCTAGCAGTAGCATTCATGTCCAGGTCAGACAGAATTGTAATATAAAAGAGAGGCAGACACTTGGAACTGCTGGCATCAAGTTTAAAAAGGGTATATGATTTTAAGAACACCATGACATTTTTTGGTCATAACATCTGAAATTCTTTTTAATACACTATTTTCACCTAAATATGGTCTTTCAATGTTTTGTGAATCATCACATCCTGTTTCTTTTAACATTTGACGCACAGACCAACTTTTTTGGAAGCAGGGTTGCACCTGCACATAATGATGGGTTAAAGAAAAATAAAATAACACATCTGTTGCCACTTTAAACCTGCTCAGATTTTATCTTTAGCGTCCATTCTGGTGCTCAGTTGGAACTTCAGCAGACCTTCTTGATCATTACTAGATGCCTAAATGCATTGAGTTGCTGCCATGTGATTGGCTGCTTAAATATTTGCATTAATAAGCAGTTTAAATAGCGTACCTAATAATAACATTTTTAGTGATTGTATTGTATTTGCACAAGAGCCAACAGCATCCGGGCAGGGTTTGGACGCTGCCAAGTTCGACTCTCCACCTCCTCCTTTGTGTTGGTCCACTTTTAGGCAAATATCTCATCTCCTACGATGAAATCAAACGGCGCCTGCAGGCCCCAGAGAAGATGTCGCTGCGCTCCCTGGCCGCTTACACCCGCGTCAGCAGAGGCCCCGCCAGCAAGAAAACGCTCCTGGAGTCGCTGAACGTCCTCGGCCTCACGCCGAGCACCACTACCTCCGTGTCCTCTTCCTTCTCCAAACTCACCGAAGGTGACGCTCGTGTGTGGGTGTGTGTGTGTGTGGGTGGGAA
>CAAKHG010045423.1:3836-14910 GCA_901007715.1 Dactylopterus volitans
CTCGTACTCACGCCACCTGCTGCATTACACCTGAAATCAGTGCGGCTTTAAGCACATAGATTCAACAAACGCGGCGTGTGTGTGTGTGTGTGTGTGTGAGAGAGATAGAGAGGGAGAGAGGGAGAGAGAGAGAGCAACCGGGAGCCGTTGCTACGCTGCTGCCTGGTTGCTGTCCGCTGGCATGATAATCTTAATATCCTGTAGAGTGTGTGATGTGCCATTATTTTCACATCTTCTGGTGTGTGTTTTTTTTTTTTTTTTTTAGAGGAGCATTTGCGAGGGTTCCTCTTCGGTCCCTGTCGTAACCCGATTTCAAAGTCGGTTAGGATTTTAAACCTCCTGTAGTGTTAAAAGCCTAATTTGCTCTGATGTCTGCGCTTTGGATCAGCGACATGAAGAGTGAAAAAAAAAAAGAAGAAAAAAAAAAAGAGGATGGAAGATTTTATTGGATGGACCATAGAAACATTATTAAGAGGCCTTTTGGCACAATTTTTCCACATTAGAGACGGTTGTTGTTATTCACACACTGTGTCAACCTATAATGGATTAAGCAGCTGGCTAAAAATACAAGCAAGGATTAAAATCAAATTGTGATTTCCCATAACCTTTAAACCCCCAAATTGTTCAAATTAATATCTGAATGAATATTAATGTTGTGGATTCTCTTATCCTAAAGTGAAAGCGTAAACAAAAACACAACCCGCCCGTTCTTTCCCTCAGTCAGAACAACGCTTCTTTGCCTTTAAGTCCAAAATCGGAACTTTTGATATGCCAGATATTTATTGACAAAAAAAAAAAAATACTTGCAAAACAAATGAAATTCCCATCAGCCTCGTCTGTGCACCTTTAGGACCAATTTTCCCAGCTCATATGTGCACAACAAATATTAATGTGCACTCAAGCTTGTAAACTCACCAAAGCTTTAACAAAGATTTGGATATGAGCCTTTACGACCCTTTTACTTGCTTACACGTGCGCTGGGTCACCAGCCATTACGGAGCGCTTTGAGACAAATGGACTTGTTGGTGAAACACAAGTGTGCCGATGCAGCGTCGAGGAACTGACGCCGGATCCCTTCACTATCAATCCCAGTCATGCCGGAACCGGTCCCCAAAAGACGTTCGGAGTATCTGTAGTATCGGTATTGTAATAAGCATTAATTACGGCTCGGAAACCATTAAAAGGAGGCCATTTAAGGACGGCCCGGCTTTTGCCAGCCTCCTGACGTGACTACCCGCCGGAGGAAAAGGATCTCCGAGAAGAAAGTTACTATTGCTGGACAATATTAAAGCTCACCCCAGCTACCCCCTCCTATTAATGTAACGTGATATATTCATCCTGCTTTGGCCTTTGTCTCCGCTAGTGTGCCAGGATTGTGCCTCCAGTAGAAAAGGAACTGCGGAATAACACCCACGTGCACTCGGGACCGCAGTTTGTGCCTGAAATCCGGTCTAGTGGGGGACTCTTATCTTCACAAAACCGAATTTAAATGTTTTTCTTCCAATTGGAAAGACCTTCTACCCAGCAGTGCTTGAAGCTGTGCCTTACACACACACACACACGCACACGCACACGCACACACACACACGCAGTATATACTGGAAAAAACACCTACAAGCACCAAAATCAGGAATTCCCAAACGCTAATTTTAATAAAGGATGCGGTTAATTTTCTGTATGTAAACACACTCTGCAGTTTGTTTCTGCATGGCGAGTGTGTCTGTGTGTGTGTGTGTGTGTGTGTGTGTGTGTGTGTGTGTGTGTGTGTGTGTGTGTGTGTGTGTGTGTGTGTGTGCCACTGTGTTTACATGTCAGCAGCCGTCACCAACAAATCCTCCCCACCCCCTCCCGCCACCCCACCACCTCAGGGATGTGGGTAGGAGAGTCAGCCTCGGTCAGACATCCCTAACATGCGCATACAGGCAAAACACAAACCCACGCACGCTCTCACACACACACACGCGTGCGCGCGCACTGCCAAGTAGTATATAACTTGAAGTGTGTCACCTTCTCTGGTGAGATCAAGTAGCCATATACTGGCTCAGAACCCCCTCCTGCCCCCCCCCGAGATAAGCTGATGTCTCCATGTTCAGTAAGTGGGTGAGTGTGATAGCAGAGTGATAGAGAGAGAGAGAGAGCGTGTGTGTGTGTGTGTGTGTGTGTGTGTGTGTGTGTGTGTGTGTGTGTGTGTGTGTGTGTGTGTGTGTGTGTGTGTGTGTGTGTGTGTGTGTGTGTGTGTTGCACGCCCGCCTTACCAGCCATCACTCCTAAGAGCTCGCCCTCACAAACTTCCCATTTGTCTCAAAGCTCTCCGGAGGATAAATCCCATTTTCTTCCTGCATGGGATACACAGAGTGTGATGCAGTACACTTGTCTCTCTCTCTCTCTCTCTCTCTCACTAAAACACTCTGCTCATATTGTCATCATTAATGGCAAAAAAAAACATCACACAAAAACAATTTGTCGTTTTTGGCACGTCACAGCGGGAAGAACAAACGCCTCAGTTTCATTTTAGAGGTCACACAAGCGAGCAACGGTGCACAATTTCGAGGCACAATAACAAGTCGGCCATTGGTACCGCGAACACACTTCCTGCTGGGTAATAAATATATAACGCTGTTGCCTTTGGAATACAAGGTTGACGCTAATGAATTGTTTTCTTTGGATAAATAGAAACATATACCAAAAAAAAAACAAAAAAACACCCGGCCGCCTCATTCTTCAGTCAAGATACAATCCAGAGCCCAGTTGACATTTTACTGCTTTTGCTTTTACACAAACCAAATCCTCCTCTTTTTAATTATTTCTTTAAAAAAAAAAAAAAAAGTATAATAATAAGCTTACAGCTTTCCACGCTTTTTTTTTTTTTTTTGCTGGATGGCAGCAGAGGGGCAAGTTTAACTGAACGGCTAATTCCTGCTAATATTATTGCCGGCGAATGAGCGGAATATTCAGAGCCGCTCGCACTCGGGGACGAACTCCGCGAGAGTCTCCTGACGCGTCTTTGTGCCCCGACTGGTCATATTCGGAGAGCAGCTTGGTGGCCAAACTGTGGCGCTGATTATAGGTGACAGGGACACTGCTGGCCAGAGGGACATGGGAATGCTGGCATGGCATTGGGGAAAGGTCATCGCCATGGCACTGTCAACATCATCACTGCGACGCGGTGATGAAAGCGCTGTGGAGAACAACAAGGGGAGGGGAAGCACGTCCTTTTTTTTTTTTTTTTGTTTCCTAAAACTGCGGCGGCCAAACGCAAAAGTGATGCCGCTCGGCATGAAAGCGTAGCACTTTTCTTTTTTCTAATCAGAGGACGCATAAGCTGGTACGCGAGTAGTAACTGATGATCTCAAATCAATTTGACACTGTAATAAAAGTCGGCCACTTGCAAAGGAAACAAAGCTTTTACTCGAGAGGCATTTTCAAATCGGCGTAGGAAGGATTTCTGAGTTGGGAAAACGGCCAATGTGTTTTTCTCCATCACACTGCAGTTCAAATTGATGCTTATATCCTTAAAACAGTGTACTGTTTATTTGGAATATTTTACAACAACAACACAGCAGCCCATGTAGATTATAATAATATATAGTTAAGGCGGGTCTGATATAATATATTTAGTTTTTAGACTGTATATTTGAGAAAGATGGTTATTTTCTAACGCTTATTTTGGAGGCCGAACTTTGTGTTGGTGTTGAACATCACTCGTTCACGAACATGTAGAAACAGACGATGAACAGCACCCTTCCACACCATCATTTAACGCAGCAGTTTCACGCTAATGAGGTCCTTCTTGTGGCTTTAATTCCTGCCTGAGAACGAGCTTCTTGCCATGACAAATATTTGTATTGCATTTATTGATTAAATAAAATCTTATCACTTGTTTTTTTTTTATAGGCTTTTTTTTTTTCCCCCAGATCTTCAGCCTTGCAGAAGCTTTTCTTATTCAACTTGCATTTGAACATAAGTCCTAAGGTGATTATGACAACAAATAGACAAATATCTAATCAGATGAGATAATGAAGTGATGGCCTGTTTTTTATTTGAAATGCATTTAATTCTATTCATTTTAAGTCTTCACTACATATATATTATGGACAGACATGGATGTTAATTCAAGCGCGGGGAGGGAATTCTAGTTCTTTCAGGCTACGTTCACGCTGGAGGTCTTACTGCTGAATTCAGATTTTTGCTGAGAGCCGATGTTTTTTATCATTATTTTTTTTTTTCTTTCTTTTTGGCGCGGTTGTTCACATCATAATTTAAATGCGACCGCCATCGGACTCCGGCATGAAGGGGAGGGTTTGCGGACGTGAACGTGGAGGCTGCACACGTCAGGGTGTGTGTATCAGTTTTGAATTGCTGGACAGAATTAAGACCGAGTGATAAAGGGAAGAAGAAGATCACAAGAGCACCAATTTTAACGACGGCCTTTAGTTGAACCAGCGGCTGCTTAAGTCCACTGTTTCCGTTTGATCTGGCCCCGCCTCCACCGGCGCACAATTGTGACGCCGGCTGAAACGCGGCGCGCGCGTCCAGACTGAGGCCGCTTTGCAAAACACCAGCTCTGGAACCGATTTAGGACCACATACAAAAAGTGTTCCGGGTCTGATTTGGGAAAATTGGATTTGTGCTTCTCAGACTGTCATAAAAAAACAACCAGATATGGGTCACATATGAGCGAAAAAAGTCGGATTTGGGCCGCTTTTTCCTGCGTAGTGAACGTAGCCTCAGTGAATGCCTCCCTCTATCGGTCTGTCTCTCCCTCTCCTGTCTCTCCATTCCCCACTTCTCCCCCTTACAACTCCTCGAGCACAAGTGGGACCTGGAGGGTCGGAGGAGGGAGTGATTGGAATTCATTATGGTCGAAATGTGGGAGGTGAGGAGCTTTTCTAATCACAGCTGAATGAGCCGGAGAGTGAATGTGGGCCGGCTGTGGAGTGGACGGGAATGGGGGAGCGAGGGCTCCGTCGTGGCTGTAGAGCTCTCCAGGGCCGCTCGCAATGTGCTAATAGTGGAATTCTTCTGACACTAAACGGTGCCGTGTTTTCGCTGACTGCAGACGCGGCCGTGTTTACCGCCGTGCACAGACCGTTTTTTTCACACCTCCACGGTGGCGTCGGCGGAAGACGGAGGCGACGTGTTTTTTCTTTTTTTTCCCCCCCGTCTCCGGCCCATCTGTGCGTCTGTCGCGTTTCCGATATAACGCGATATCCGGGGGGGATCGCAGGACCTCACGAAACACGCTGAACGTCCACAACTATCTACGCTGTCTGCTGATTGTGGCAAAGCGTCACCAAAATTGTGAAGCGGCGTTTGGCGTCCAAAGGGTCAAAGGTCAAATCCACTGTAATCCGCATGTTAGATTTGGCACAGATGTCTCATCGGGCTCAGGGATTAGCAGGTGCATTATTTGGGGTCAGAGGCTTAAGGTCGAGGTCAGCGTGACATTCCGAATTGCACATTCGGACACAAGTGATTAGCAAGTGATTATGACACCATTTTAGACAAATATCTAATGGGATCAAACGATCAAGCCATGAATGATCAATACGTTTCATAGAATTTATTCAGACTTCGCAGACTTGTTTCCTGCATCTTTCACTGGTTGGCAGAGGAAAGTTTATCATTTGTTTTTTTTATTTCATTAATTTTTCTATTGCATGGGTGCCTGATTATGTTCACGCTCTTACTGCTAACCGCCGCACGCTGATACTCCGCCTGCACGCTTTCAGAATATTCATAAATGGCATCCCTGCCTGCTAAAAATTGAGTTCCAGTACAAGCGCCTTCCGAATGCCTGACAACGGCTTCGCAGGAATAAATTTGAAACACAAACCCTGATCCCCCCCCCTTTTTTTTTTTTTTTTTTACATAAACCTAAACCAACCTGGCGCGCTTTGCGATCAATGTGATATCGTGTGACACGAAATCAACTGAAAATTCAGTTAGGCTGAAAAGGATCATACATTTTTAGGAGACATTATTATGTTTTTATGGGTTATTACTTTTTTTTTTCCAAGACGTTCACTGTCAAATAGCTAAAATCAGGGCCCTGTTAACGAGGGACCTGCCAGGCGGCTCCTCAGGTGAAAGCCAACAGCAGGAAATAGCGGTCGATGTGCGGCTGCAGCTCGGAGTCCATTCATCCCATCAACCATGGGCCTTTTTTTCGCCATTTTGACGTTTTGGCACACTACCGCGAGAGAGGAACACATGTGGGAAGGCTGAATCTGACCTGCTCACGCCGGCGCGGGAAGTGGCTCGACACAAAAGGACGTCTAGTGATTTAAAAAGGGGAAAAAAAAAGAAAAAAAAAACAGTTCCACAATTTTTTTTCCCCCTTTTTTTCAGAATTTGCTACTAAGAACCGCTGAGCGTTTTGTGAATCAATACGCAGATCAATAACGCCGTTGCGCATGGCCCGCGGACCCGCTCGGGTCCCACATGAGCCACCGGCTGAGGTGTCATTTGCGGATGCTTGCGTGGCCGCCCCCCCCCCCCACCCCCAACACCCCCCAGCGCCCCCCCTTCCCTCCTCTTCCCCCCTTCGCATCCAGCCATGGAGGACTCCCACTTCTCATATTCGGTTTGGGTCCCTTTTGCCCCTCCTCTTTCCGTCTGCGCTCGCTGGCAACCACTACAAAGGACTGGAATAGTTGGCACGCAGTCGGCATCCGAGGGCCAGGGATCAGAGGAGCGGAGATCACTCATCCTGCCATCAGCTTGGCACAGGCTTTGGGGTCCAACTCACTACAGATTAGCCTGCAGTGCTAACCTGTGCGACGGCAGACCGTTGGCGAGGCACATCAATGGCTGAGAGACTCCCCGCGGACTTTAAAGACATATGTGCACATGGCAGATCAAATTAAAATGCTGACAGTGAGGGTGGTGGGGGGGGGGTGGATGGGGGTTTCATCTCCTCGCGCTATCTTCCAAAGAGCCACCTGGCCGGCGCCGCGTGCCCGCGCTCATCACCGGCTCCTCGTCGCAGATAGCTGCTGGTGTCGGCCCAGAAATTTCGAGCGCTTGAAGCCGCTGCCACGCGTCTCCGTTCGAGCGTGCATAATGTTTTATATATACGTATAATGCCTCCGTAGATGCAGTAATGTCTGGCCATATATTGCATGTATTTTGGTGTCAGGGAATGGGCGGAAGACGGGACATCGAGTAAAGGGAAAACGTAAGGAGGATGGCAATCGCCCAGATAATATCCACTGCCAATTACCAAACGAACAAATTAGTCATATGGAGCATAAAATTAGACTCCGGCAACTGCTACTATCACTTCGTATTTCCTATATTTCATAATTAAGGGATTAAGCGAAATGATGTGATGGAAGTGAAAGGGCACATTACAGGTTTATTACAATCATTTTTTTCCCCCCATTGTTTATGAAATAGCAAGTGTGCGGGGTTTTTTTTAAAGTGAAGGCGTCACATTGCTACTAAAATTATATGTAATTCAACACAGTAATTATTTACCGTGCACACATGATTGCATTATCGTCTCATATCGCCACCCGCTTCGCCTCGAGTGGCGCCTTCATTGCTTTGGGCATTTAAGCGCATGAGCACGGATTTATGGGGGACGGTCTGAGAACGACAACAGGAGGCGGTCTAATCCGGGACATTTTCCAAAGATGCCGAGACGAGCGACACCGGAGCGGGCCGGGATCATGTGTCCTTAAACACCCCGCTTCCGAAAAAGTTGTTGGCGCGCACGCACACACACACACACACACTGATCGTTTTATTAACGGCCCGGGACCACCCCCGAACGTGCGGAGTCCCGCAAGACAGGTTATGACTTGTTTAATACCACGTGGATGGCGCGGCGAGCGGGGAAACTGTGACGGATGACCCGTGGCCCCGCTCTGGCCGAGCAGGCGGGCGGTCCACTAAGTGTAAATCTAAACGGTGTTAAACTGAGCTGCAAATATGAGGTCCCCCGTTGCTAATGAGACGGTTTAGCCAGAGGAGGCCACACATAGCTGGAAAGCCTCTGACTGATCGCTCTGCTAAGAGGCATTGATTGAAGCTGGCGGATCCTATTTTCACACTCTGAGCAAACTTGACTCCCGGTGCGAGTGTGCAGCGGCGAGTGATACGTGCGTGCCAGCTGCACTTCACTCTTGATGGACGCGGGCGGATTTATGGTGGGGAGGGGGGGCACGTGGATCTACGTAGGGGTTGTGGAGGGAGATGGCGGGACAGGGGGGGGGTCAACTTGCATTCCAACAATCTAACCCTTCTAAACCCTTTTTAAAGTGTGTCATCCAAAAAAAATGAAGCTTTGTTCCGTTGTTTATTGTCGTCGTTGTTCATCGTCAGTCACCTCACGGGGAAAAGAAGCATGGCAGCCGCTCAGGACGCGCATTAACCCGACTGACGATTTAATAAGGGCAACACCGAGTGGCAGCCAAGCGGGACTCGCCGGGCCGTTGCCCGCGCCGGGCCCATGCCCGCGCCGGGCCCATGCCCGCGCCGGGCCCTCCGCAGCCCGCCGTGTCAACACCCTTAAAGGAATAGGCGCCGCCGCGCGCAAGCGAGCGCGATGGCTATCAAAGCAAATAAAAGCACGAGCACGCGTCTTCGACTTGCTGTGGGCCATATAGGCACCGCCCTGATGTCTATATATAAATATATATGTATATATATATAGATATATATATATATATATATATATAGAAGCGAAAAATGGCTGGGACGGGTCCCGCTCTAAACATCTGACGGTGCAAATCTAATCCAAGCAAACACGCCGCAGCTATGTCGCGCCTCATTTTAGGTTTGTACCGGCGGCCTTTAACCGGTCGCGGTTTTGTCCCACGTCAGCCGCCCTCCTTTTACTATTCTCTAAAGGGGAATTAGAGGAGGGGGGTTAAGAGGAAACGACAGGTGGAGGCTTGGGTGTTGAAACTCGGATTGCTGATGGGGGGCCTGCTGGCTGTTTTCAGCACGGCCATGTTGTCACCTACCCCAACAGTTTGACTGCCAACCCTCCAACCCCCTCACGCCCCCACCCACCCCACTCCTCCCCCCTCCACTCCCAATTCCCCCGGCAGCACTAGAGACCCCGTCTGCCCCCTCTCGCCACAAAGACCCCCAAGCAGCTGGAGCTGATGACACCTGTCAGCGGACAGATAGTGTGTCCACCGTGTCCGACTCCAGACCGGCTTCCCGCTCTGACTCATGCCAGTAAGCTTGGTGCATGTGGAGCGCCATGTTCAGACACTTCCTGACATCAGCGGATCATTCTAGGAGACCGTCGCTGAGCTGGTGCGCGCGCACACGCACACACACACACACATATATGACTATACAGTGATATACCGGCGCGCTGTGCCCAAACGTATTAATTAAAACTGTGGCTGAATGACATATTGAAGGAGACGTCTGCCACTAAAAATTGCAAAACGCAGTTATGCAAGCCGCACTTACGTAACCGCAAACGTCCGTGTGTCATTCTAACATGGACAGCAATTTGATTATCTTGACACGTTTTCTTGCGACCAGCACAGCCGCCGAAGGAGCTCGAAATAGCGGCTTGAGCCCGGACGTGCCTCCTCGGCACGCGAGCACAGCCGCGGCGAACGCGGCGGCGGACCGAGAATATCAATCTTCATATGCTTTTAATAACATATGCTCAGCTTGAGAAGGGACTAAATTTAGGTCCATCCTCTCAGCTCGGCTCGGAACGCGCCGTCTCTGGACCATCACGCCACTTCCACGCGCACGGCCCTCCCCCTCACGCGCACACACGCACGCACGCACACGGCGTTTTTAACACTCATGCGAGCCTATATCGCTGTCTGCTGTGCTCTCGCCGAGGAGAGAGGAGCAGGCGCGGTGTCATATGGCAAGCTGAATTAAAGCGCTGTCAACGCGCTCGCCCTGGCAGCGATGAATTTCGGCAACTCACTGACCATTTTGTCACTGTCATGGAAGGACACGCACGCACTCTTTGCCCCCCAACCTCTCGCCACACTGACACAGCACAAAGCTCCCTCATGTGAAAAAAAAACAAAAAAAACAAAACAAAAAAAAAAACTGAAGCTCTGGCCCACATAAAGTGGTAAAGCAGCGCAAATGACGGTGGACAATTTGAGGCTAAATATATATATGTATATGTATATAAAAAGGAGACGCTCCACAGTCATGCGATTCACTCGGCGGGCGCTTTTATCCAAAGCGGCGTGCATCTGAGAGCTCAACCACGCAACACCTCTAAAGCATTCAATTGAAATAAACTGCGCCTGCGAACCTCGGAGACGGTGTCGAGAAACCGAAGCGCTTACGTTTCTCCAAGGTGCACGAGAATGACAAGACTGGGGTCGGCGCGCGCCGCCCAAGCCGATGCTGCGCTAAAGACGGAGTGAAGATTTGTCTTGTTTTTTTTTCCGATGGAGGACGGGAGCGGGAGGTCGCGGCTGCATTCACGTCCCGCGCAAACGTCTTCACACTGTCACAATAAAGCCGCAGCAGTTCGGTGTCGTGAGGCGGTGAATGCGTCGCTAACGCATCCAGCAAACGAGGGAGGGCAGTGTCAGGCTACGTGAAAAAAGGAACACAATCGAACACGCTGTGCGGTTAACACGATTCGTTCGGCGCTCGCTTTTACCCGCACACCTGGCAGCTCCGCAACACAAGCCGGGATCTAATACATCTAATTGAACTGAATTGTTTCACAGCATTTTTTTTTTTCATCTATATGTATATAGCAGTACCCTAAAGAATATGTCAAAAACCTAAGAGTTTACATTTTCCACTTGGCAAGAAAATGAGAAGATCAGGCCGACGGAGGGGAGCACGCCGACGTCGCACAAACGCCAAGGCGAGATTCGCCGTGCAGCGCGCAGGCGAGAGGCTGCAGCTGCAGCCGTGTCTTGCAAATCTTTCCGCGCTGCCACAATAAATCAGCAGCGCTCTCATGCTGGGAGGTCCTAGCAGCTACATCCTCAACGCGTCCAGTTGAGGTTTGAAAGCACGTTTTTTTTTTTGCCAAGTGTCTCGGGTTCCGAGCGGGCGCTCTTGAACCAAACTCGCGAGGTCGGGTGACGATATGAAGTTTGACATT
>CAAKHG010045426.1:0-12126 GCA_901007715.1 Dactylopterus volitans
GAATTTGAGTGTTTCTTTGTTTATTTGTTCAAAAGGTAAGGTAGAGTAAAATTTCATGCTAAGGCATCCAGAGGCAGAGTTTGGCGGGTGTTGCTACACACAAACAGACACACACACACACACACACACACACACACACACACACACACACTCGTATCATATCGCAAACGATCAAGACTGACAGACGCAGCAATGGCGAGCCCAGATTATTTAAAGGTGATGTTTTTAAACCAGAAGTACAAACATGACTTTTCCCTGACTGAGATTACAGGCAGGAGTGTAAGCGTGGAATGTGATTATGCTTTTCCATAGCGTGTGTTTGTCGCGCATTGTCCCACGGCAACATTAAAATAGTGTAGATTGTATAATGTTTTCTGTTAATAATTCATTCCATTAAGTGTTGATTTCATGATCTAATTTTCAGTTTTATTATAAATGATTGAACATGCAGTTGAATTTTAAGTTCCAATAAAAGAAGGATGGGCTGGCGTTTACAAATGTAACACAATAGTTACTTAGTAACCTGCTAGTTACCCCGGCAACTACGAAGTCAGTTATTTTTTGGGAGAAGTAACTAATAAATATGAGAAATTCGTTCTCTAAAATGACGTGCCCAACACTGGTCTCCAGTGGCAGCTACTTTCCCTCCATTTCCATATGCCTGAGCAGAAGCAGCAGCCTTCCCAGTCCCCTGAGTCACAGCCAGAGCAGCAGCTGTCCCGAGTCTTCCGGAGCCAGAGCGACAGTTCCAGGTCCCTGCACCGGTGCAATTCCAGTCTTCGACTCCCATGCTGCAGTTGTTTCAGTCTTCTGTTTCCCTGGTCCCACCACCAGTGCACCTGTCTGTTTCCTGGCTGGCGCAGCCTGTTTGGCCACCCGCACCTTGGCAGTTGTGTGCAGGTGTGTGCACACACCTACGCATGCTGGCATCCAGTCCTGCGCTTCCAGCCTGCCCTCGCATCTGTTCGTCTGCTCCTTGTCCTGCGATTAGTTCGGGCTGTATTTCAGATCTGTCTTATGTGCATAATCACAAACCACGTCGCCTCAGAGGGCTTTACAGTCGGTATGGTGAGTGTCCATAGCCCCTCGATTCACAGAGGAGGGATCCCTCCCCCAGGACAGAGACGCAATAGATGTCGTATGTACAGGAGACAAAATCAGCTAATTTACAGACAACAATCACAGAATCCCTGATAGACAGAGATGATACATCATATGAGTGTGGATCAAATTCAGTGACTGGGTAGCTTGAGTTGTCGCCACATCGCACCTGGACACTTCGTCTCCGTCGTGGTGACCCAGAAGAGGACAGACCGGACCGAATCTCTGTTAAGTTGCCCAGTCGTGTTTATCTGCTCACCTGCTTGCCAGCTTATCCCTTCTGATCCGCCTGCCCGTTTTTTGTTTTTGTTTTGTTTTGTTTTTTTTATCTTGGTTTAGTTTTGGCACTTTCGCTGTATTTAACATCAGATTTTCAGTTCCTGCCTGCCCGAATTGCTGCAATCGAGTCCACCTCCCTCCATTCATTGTGAGCTGTTTGAATAATGCTTATTATAAATATTGTTCTAATGTTTTTCACTAGATTGTGGACGTGCCTCACATCAAACTGCTTTGTAATCGCACTGGGTTTCAAAAGGGGTTTCTTGAGGGAGTAAGGTTCCACCCAGAACCATTTGCTTAAGAAAAACTCTTATTGGGAGAAAGGGTTTTTCAAGGGTTCTTTGGGTTAAAAGGATTTCAGTAAGAACCCAGTAGATCCAAAGAACAATAAAGAATCCTGATTGATCATGTTCTGCTATTAATTTCTTTACCATCTTTTCTTGCCATATAATAGTTGATGGGATCTTGAGAAGCTTTTTTGATGTTTTCATTTTTTAAAAATTTAGAATTCATGAAGAAGAATTCAGTGATCTACTGTACACTAGGCAAATGATTTGCTCTTTGGTGGAAAGGTCATGTCTTGAACCCTCAGTCTTCTAGACACCACTGCAGTGCACTTACCTACTGAACCACCATGTTAGTTTGGTATTGTTTGTAACTAAAACCCGTGGGTGGCGGCGCATGCACCACATGTTCTGTCTTTCTCGGCAAAAAAAGGTGTGACATATTAATAATGATCATTTTTCACACATTCTAAGATCACGATAGTCGAAGCTGGATTGAAGAAGACCAACAGAAGATCGGAAATTTCATGGAATCAAGGAAAGTTATTTCTAATATCTAGTTTCCGGGAGCTTGACTCTACCTCCCTACTACCTACTGATTTTAAAGGTGAAATGTGGACTATTTTGATGCTTGTACTTATTTATTTGGAGAGATTAGTTATATCTCCTGGATAATAACTGAAGTGGGCGACGGTGGTGCGGTGGTTAGCACTGTTGCCTCATAGCAATAACATAGCTAGAAGGTCGCAGGTTTGATTCTCGGCCTGGGATCTTTCTATGTGGAGTTTGCATGCTCTCCCCGTGTCTGCGTGGGTTCTCTCCGGGTACTCCAGCTTCCTCCCACCTCCAAAAGCATGCTGAGGTTAATTGGTTACTCTAAATTGCCCGTAGGTGCGAGTGTGAGTGGTTGTCTGTCCTTCATGTGGCCCTGTGATGAGCTGGCAACTCGTCCAAGGTGAACCCCTCCGTTTGCCCCTGGCCAGCTGGGAGCTGGGATCAGCTCCAGCACGACCGCGACCCGTAAGCGGAGGACGATGAGATGACATGAGATAATCACTTAAGTGTGTCAGTGGCTTGTGCAAGAGGATTTCACTTATTACTCAAATGCTTTATGTAGCAGGCATTGATATCCATTCCAAAATCCATTCCAATATATCCATTCCATATCCAGTATGTATTTAGAAATATACTATATATTTCTAAAAAATGTTTTATTATGTGACTATATATCTATATCCTGAATGTATGTGTATGTGTATATGTATGTGTACACATATATATGAGGATATGGCCAAAAAAAGTCACCCACCACCAGAAAAAAAGGGCACACACTTTGATATTTCATTGGACCGTCTTTAGTTTTGATCACAGCACACATTCGCTGTGGCATTGTTTCGATAAGCTTCTGCAGTGTCACGAGATTTCTTTCCATATTTTCCATATTTCACCAAGATCTTGTATTGATGATGGGAGAGTTGGACCACAGCGCAAAGATCCTCGATGGGGTTGAGGTGTGGACTCCGTGGTGGCCGATCCATGTGTGAAAATGATGTCTCGTGCTCCCTGAACCACGCTTTCACAATTCGAGCCCGATGAAACCTACAATTGTCATCTGGGAATATGCCTGTGCCATCAGGGAAGAAAACATCCAATGATGGAATAACCTGGCCATTCAGTGTATTCAGGTCATTAGCTGACCTCATTCTGTGGGCACATAATGTCGCTGCACCTAGAGCTGACCAACTGCAGCGACCCCAGATCATAGCACTGCCCCCACAGGCTTGTACTTCAGGCACCATGATGGGTGCTTCACTTCATCTGCCTCTCTTCTTACCCTGATGCGCCCATCACTCTGGAACAGGGTATATCTGGACTCATCAGACCACATGACTTTCTTCCAGTGCTCCAGAGTCCAATCTTTATGCTCCTCAGCAAATTGAAGCCTTTTTTTTTCCAATTAGCCTCACCGATTAGTGGTTTTCTTAAGGCTACACAGCTGTTCATTCACGATCCCTTGAGTTCCTCTCGCATTGTGTCTGGAAATGTTCTTACTTTCACTATTAAACATAGCCCTGGGTGTTATTGTTGTTTTTCTATGATTTGATTTCACCAAATGTTTAAGTGATCGCCAATAACGATCATTCAGGATTTTTTTCCAATCACATTTCTTCCACGGAGAACATGGTTCCCCACTGTCCTTTGAATTTTGAATAATGTGTTGGACAGTTTTTGACCCAAGTTTCTGCAATCTCCATAGAGATCTCTGCTTTATGCATACAAATGATCTAATTAAACAGACTAGCATCTTTTCCATGACCAGGGATACGTCATTTGACATGGTGGTTTAAGAAATGAGAAGCTACACATTGCATCAGTTGGGGTGAAATAACTTGCTGCCAGCTGAATGGTAATCACCCACGCAGTAATTATCCAGTAGGAGGCTCTTCCATATTTGCCTGGTTAAATCCAGGTGGTGACTTTTTTTTTTGGGGCCGGGAAATATATATATGCTAAATAGTGTCCCTGGTTGGTAAAGCCTGTGGTGCAGTAAACAGTAAGAAAAAAAACATACAGTCACATGATGTCATATTTTTAAAAGGCAGTAGGTCACAAAGGCACGTAGCTACAACACTGGAAAGCATCTCACGTTACAAAGTCCAAAATAGATCTGTAAGGAAAATGACATGCACATTGCTTTGGGTTCCATTTGTTCCACATACAGTGAGATATATACTGTATTTAAAGATTCACTCATATACAGTATACAGTATGCAGACGCAATAATACTAGATAGGGACTTTTTTTATATACCTAAGAACACTAAGAGCAGTGATGATGCCATTCACTCTTAACATTAAAGCTAATGTGCCGTTATGACGCCATCCAGTCGCAACTGCTTTTATTTTCCTATAGACGGTACAATTTCCTCCGGGACTCATAAAGCATTTTTGATTCTGATTCTGGATGCCATTGAAATGTACCATCAAGACGTTTCTTCCCCGACATGCAACTGACGAGCGTCCCCATGATGCGCCACTGCTGCAGCAGAACCGGACCCGCAGACCCCGCGGAGATGCCGCAAAATCTCCGTGTTTCCGTCCACTCACGCCTTGTTTGCTCGGGGAAACTTTGGGATCTCGGGGCGTATCGGGAGAAGCTGTGATGTCCGAACTTTACGGTGGCTCTCGAAGGCATCATGCGTGCACCTGCGCCTAAAGGACGCAGCTCGGAGCCGCTCTGTGATTGGCCGGCTGCTATCGGAGGCGGGAGCTTATTGCGAACCCGAGCAAATGATTAGGCAATACGCTTGACTATCAAGATCAGCGAGTCCACCTGCCACTTCCTGCTGTCGTTATTTATTCATTTTCAGTTTTTAGTCCGGAGATAATTTTGCACGCCATTGCCATGTATGCCTTCGTCTAATGTATCCCGCTCGGCGTGTGTATCCCGCGGACCAAACGTCACGACTCTGGCTTCATGTTCGGCTCAAAGGAGGAGTAAACCCCCGCGGACATAACTGCGGAGGACATAACTGTAATGTGGACTGATATTGCCGTTTTTCTTCTTCCAGCAGCGCGGGATTGTGCCTGGCGGACAGGTAAGATGCCTTTCACTCATTTTTTTTTCTTAGGACGTGTCGTTGCCGCCGTGAGACGGTGGTGCAGCCCCGGCACTCAGCAGCTGGAGGCCGGGCCTGGACGCTCATGCGGGCTATAAACGCCCAGCCCGGAGCCCGTGCGGGGACGGATACCTGCTTCACGGACATGGCCGCGGTGTTTACATTAATTTCAGTTTTTTTTTGTTTTTTTTTTTATTATTGAATAGGAACAACACAGTGTGAAAATGTCAACTGATGTGCTGCACACAGAGTTCACTGGCCGTGGCTAATTTCCATCTCCTGTTGATTCCTGTTCTGCCCGTCAGCCACGCATGAGGTGAATTTTAACTGTCAGGCGGTGTTGTGTTCAGGGGCAGGGCCGGCTCCAGCGTGTATGGGGCCGTAAACAGAAGGTGGACACCTCTGTTTTGTCGTATGTAAACATGGAGGAGGGTCGCCTCCTGTGTGGAGATGCCGCTGCTGCGGGCTCCGCTCTCAGCCACTAGGGGACGATCCTGATTTCTCTACATTGTGCCTTCTCCTCTCCTCTCTCCTCAATCCTCCTGCTTGTGACCCGGAAAGCGATTTCAACACACCATCTCGAAGGGTGGGTGTGTTTTTGAATAGTGGCTGTGTCTCAGTTTCAGGGGGGCTGCGGCTTCTGAAGGCCGCTTACGTTAGGCATGTCGAAGGCGCCTTTTTTAGGTGCCTGAGAAATGCGGCGTTTAGCTAGCTTAGTTTGGGAGACACGGCGGTGCATCCTTTGCAGCCGAGGCTATCCCAGCATTCATTTCGGCAGCCGAACCAACTCTCTCGAGTTTGAATATTGGCGGCTTTAGGAGAGTTGGTGGTGCATGTAAATGTTCTTCCTACATTTTTCAGACTTAAGATCCTATGGACTGCACCGGTGGCAGGCCAGTGTTGTGGGGCTGGGTAGCGGGGGGGATCTCCTGCCAGCCGGTCATGCTCACTGACCCCGCTGAGCTCTGTCAAGACGTCGGTGACGCAGAAAAGGGGCTCATTTCTCAGCAGGCCATCCACTGTATGGAGGAGAAATCGGTTTTAAAGACAAGAGTTACGTTCCGGATTTTATTAGGTAGTTATGTTCAATTTCTAAGTAGTTACCTTCACCGGACTGTGAATACCAGAGGCTAGTAGAAATATCCAACGTTCAAGCTTTTGTATGAGTTATAAGTCTTCCCTGCTGTCTGAAATCAGTCAGGTGTGCACCCTCATCTCATCTCAGCTCAGCGTTGCTGGTGATCCAGAGATGAAGCAGAGTTGGATGTTACCCAGCAGAAGGAGGCTGGAGAAGCAGCATTAAGAGAGGAAAAATGCTTCGTCTTCATAAATAATGGGCTTAAATTACTAGTTACCATTCATTTCAAAGATTATTGCCCCCCAATTGCAAGCCTGATGAATTTTTGAAGATGTATACAAAAAAGCGTGATAAAATAATCCTGTCCATCAATTGATATCAATTGACTCAATACTGTTCATCCACCAGTGTTGACAAGTAGTTCCAGCACGAGTGAAGTTAAGAAGAAGCAAAGCAACTCTTCTCCCGTTCCTTTAAGGAGTAGAAAATGAACAATTAAGGAATGAGTGATTTCAGCAATGGTTAAATATACATTTATTCTATTTACGACAACAACACAACAAATGATTCACAGATTACTGAAAAAAAAACAAAAAAAAACAAAGATTAAACTGAGCAGGGAGTCTATAATGGTTGTGCTGGACCTGGATGAGCAGTCACAGTAAAGTTACTGGTGTCTTCTCGGCTGCTCTGCATAGTGTTTATGGATGCATCTGTCTGCTGCTTCAGATGTTGACCAGAGGCAGTTATTGATGATGATGATGATGATGCCATGTCACCAAGATATTTCAAAAAAGAAAAGGGAGGAGTAAAAACATTTTAAGTAAGTTTGTGTCAGAGATCTACAATCCTTTTACATGCCAGCTAATCCAGGGGTTTAAATAGGTTATTTAGATTATAGAGTAAGATAATCTTCCCCACTCCAAACGCCTTCATTTTTGTCACAGACATTCATATTCAAAACGAACTGAATTTAATTTCTTTGCTACATTTGTGTCTGCCTCTGTCTGCTGCAGCTGTTGCTCAGCAACAGGAGCGATGCTTTGTGGCTCATGGTAATCACTTCACGACGCAACCGAGAAGTCCTCCATAGACCCGACTGTCCCAATTCAGAAGCTGTGTAGGCTGAACCCGAGTGGTCTGCGGAGGCCATGGCCTCCAGACCCGTGGCTGCAGACCCTGAAATGAAACACAGACAGTCTCTCCTGTCTACTTTTTCCTCAACCGTGTTGTAAAACGTCACAGGGTCATGGAAAGATATGAAAGAGAATTCCATAGGAATTGGGGAGGACAACTGTGGTCATCAGAGAATTCAACCGCACTTTAACAAGAACACAGCATTATGTGACGGCAGATGTCAATGATGTGAGTCTCCCATGGTGAGAATACAGTGTTATGAAGATGGACTACAAAAAGTGAATCTACTTTGTGAATTTGCAATGTTTTTTTTGTTTTTTTTAACACAGATCCACATACATGTGGACAATGAAAACTATGTTTAATTTCCAAGACTAGAATTAGAATAAATAAATGAAGCCTCAACAGTGAAATGAACTGGTTGTCAGAGCGGTTGCTCACTTGTGGCTAATATTTATCCACTCAATTCCATTCATATGAAAATAATGGATCCAGTAATAGACATGACATGTCAGACGTGCAAAACTACTGTGCATATCATTAATCTTAAGTTTCAAGTTGTGGATACAACTTGACTTTGATCGTTTTACGACGGCAGCATCACGTTCAAAGTTCACCAGTTTAACGTGAAAAACACGTGACTTTATCTCCCAAGATGAAATTTAGCAGTAGCAGCAGCAGAGTTCAGTTATCAGGACTGTTGGTCTAAATAGAAGCAAATAACAAAACAGTAGAGTGAAGAACACATAATCAATGAAGGTAAGGCTATAATTAGTGATCCACGTAATCCTTGCATCTGTCATTACTTTTGAACATTTTCATTACCAAGATTAGAATGAAAATTAATAATGGAGTCGAGACTACAACAATAGAGAGGGATGTTAGAGTGGTGGTTCATCTTTCTGCCAGATATTTATCATCATGATCTCAATTAGTGCATGTGTGACAGCAGCATTCAGTTAACTGGACTGTAGGTTTAAAAACAGGATATCAACACAATAGAATAAAGAGGAATGAAGATAAAAACATAACATCATGAGTCATCCACATAACCCTCACATCTGTCATAACTACCGTTTTAGCTGCTATTTACACAAATCGAAAAGAATGGTATAAACGTACCATTTTTAGTTTAGTGTAATCAATTAACCTTCATGGTTTTTTTTTTTTAATGCTTCACCGAGTTTCCAGTGTTAAAGTTTGTTTATCACTTGCAATAAAGGTTTTCACACTACAAGCTCTTGTCTTAAGTTGGTAGATGTTTTTTTTTATTATTGCACATACTGTTGATTTGTTTTTAATCTTAACAAGTACAAAATTAATGGTGTTATATAAATTAACCTTCTGTGTCATACGGAGTACTGCAATCATGCAAGATTGGAGGTTTTGCTGCATTTTGAAACTTACCGCATGGCTATATGTAAGCTGTAATCGAGTAAATAATTATTAGAAATGCTTATTACATGTTACTGTCCTTGAATAAGCAATCAAGGTTAAAAATACATAATGGATATCTGGAGTTCCTGTCTTTTGAACTCTAAACAATGAAAAATGTCCTCATTTCTTGTATTACTAGTAGTATTACCCAATTACTGTAGACTTATTTAAAATTCACCTTAGCATCATATGATCACACAGTAAAAAGGCATATTAAACGCAATTTCAATACCTGTGATAGAGGTGATCCATCACCTAATTCACGTATAACATTTTTAAAAATTAGTTTTACCTCCATCACTCATCTAACAACAGCAGAAATTAACACAATGAATAAATTGCTAAATAGCTGATGTGTCCTTTTGTCAAAGGAATCTGAACGGGAGAGTTTTCAACGGCAACTTACTAATGGTAAATATCACAGATGGTCTCTTCTTCACGTAACAGATGGGTAAGAAAATGTACTTACCGGTAAAAATGATAATCAAGATCCTTAGCGTTGTTCGTTGTATCCAATTGAACATTGACCAGGACATTTTCAGGCGAACAAACTACAACAATCAACTTCACTGGACCTAAATCACAGAGTGCTGTTGATCTGCACCGCTGCTTCTGTCTTGTTGACAGATTTCGTGATTGCTCTGTTAATCACCATGGAGTCACGGCCCCTTTATCTTTGGTCTGATTTAATATAAATTGTTTAAAAAAAATGTGTTCTGTATTGAAGATGACAAACTAGTGACTGAGATCGTAGACATGTCAGAAAAATGAAAATTGTAAAGTGAAGCTAGTCATTTTTAGACTTCTTATAGACTGGAAGTTTTTCTGCAATCCAGGTTGTTGATCCCCACTGGCTGTTAGATAGAATGCAAGTTTAATGCACTTTTGCATAGGCTTCACTTTTGAGAACCTCAAGCTTCTATATACAGTGTGTTTCCCTCCTTTACCCTATCATGACAGCAAATATTTTTACACTAGTGCCCATATTTCATTATGTCCTTTGTCATTTTGTAATATGAAGGCCGCCTTTTCAAACACAATCAGTGCCATCGCATCAATGATCCTGTCATTCGTAGTTAGTACTTTTTTGTAAGGTTACACTGCCAAAGTTATGCAAATCTCTCAGTGTAAATGATTGCGGTGAGATTGGAATAGCTGTATTTGCTTGGGTTGATCTTTCACTTTATTGCAGTCATATATAGGGCTGGGCAAGCACTGCGAGCGGAGGCACCCACGCCTGTTCCTCGCCTTCATTTCATGCCTTATAACCATATAATACTTACCCAGGCATTGATTATCCCTTACCTTTGTAATTGTGAAGGAGAGTAACTGTTTAAGTATTTTAGACTTTGAGTTTTGTTTTTTTTTTTAATGGGAGAAATATTCCTTTGCATTTTCCTATATCATCCAAGGAAAAATCATCTTCGAGTTCAGTTTTTTTCCCGTCCTGGACTCCGGGGCTGCCGACCCTACATGTTTTATAAGTCTTCCTGCTCCAATGCACCTGATTTTAAAGGAATGCATTGTAATCAGTCTTGCACACAGCTAGATGATGAGCTGATCATTTGTGTGAATGTGTACCAGTAATGCTAACAAAGGCAAAATTCACTGAGAAAAGCAAAACGGGGTTAAGGAGCTTATCGACTTGTCTCCTCTGTCCGCAGGCATGGATAAGAGGCTATGCATTCCTCTCAGCTAGAGGCCTCTGTTGCCCTGAACTGTGCATCCCATCAGCCCCTCTGTGAGCATGTATCGCAGGAACGGGCTCTCGGATGGCACCAGCATCAATTCAGTTACTTCAGAGGTAAGTGCAAGCTCCTTCAGTAATCACTGTTATATGTATACAGTACAGTATGTAGTTACACAGGACGTCAGACCAGTCACATTTCAATCAGGTCTTCGACACTACCTTAATACTCGGACTTTGCTCATTAGGGTAAAAAAAAAAATCTTTTGAGGACTATAAATTAGGGTTGGGCGAATTTTTAACATTTTGCAACAAATCTGGCACAGTATGCCCAACAACCAGTGGCTGCTGATACCTTTGCACAGTTATGTTTGTGGTGTGCACAGCTAGGTAGCAGGGATTACCTGAAACCTGCTCCAACACATCGTCATCCCTCCACCTCCAATCATAAAGCTCCCAACTCTTGAAATACCATTTTTCACGCCCCTGTGTGAAGAAGTACAGAAGTAGTACTGTGTGAGACACGGTGGGCTTTCTTTATCAAGGCAGTCGGTATGTTTAGGATGGAACTTCATGCTTAAGGTGAAATCACACTTGTGTCAACGTTTGCTCTACACACAGAAAATGGAGCATTGATTCTTAGCGAATCACACTGCGACTGCATGTCTTATGCAAGCAGAGGGGTGTGTCAGTATCACACAGATGACTTTGGCAAAGTGTCAGTAATTGATGACCTGATATGAGAACAGGCTCCTTGGCCCCATCTTGAAATTATGAAGGATCTTTGAACACATTTTCACATTTGGGGTTTTATTCAGTTATAGTGGCACATTTGCTATAGGTAAAGGAAATTTTTAATGTATGTTCTGATGGCAGGAGGAAACAGGAGCTCCTGGAGAGAGCCAATTCGAACATGGGTGAACAAGGTGGAAATCGAACCTAGGACCTTCCTATTTTGAGAAAACTCATGTTGGTCTTCACACAGTGCTGACACTCCTGCTGACGCTATGGCAAAGCAAGTGTGTTTACTTACCAGGAAGTATTATGGCTGAACCTGCCCCTTTGAGATTTTCGGCCTATAAACAGAGAAACCAAAAAGTGCTCAACTCCAGCAAAACAACCAAACTTGATAATTACCTTAAAACTAGCCTGACACTAACTGAAAACACCTTGAAACTTAGTCAAACTCAAAAGTATAGTTGCTAAATTTTCCACTAGCTGTTTTTTTTAGAGTATATAAATGAGTATGAAAAGTGGCAATAATTTTGTGAGTTTGGAACTGTGAGTGGAGATGGAACAGTTGGAATGTTACCAAGTGGACCAGTCACACTTGTTACAATCTGCTCCACCTCTGACATGTAGTTGCATTTCTGAAAAAGTACATGTCAGGCTATTGCATACCTGGGGCATCAGTTTAATGCAGAACCATAAAATAAACTTAACTGGCAATTAACGGTGTGCAGCTTTACTATCGTTACCTCCAGGCTTCCATACCAACATTAAC
>CAAKHG010045427.1:0-26966 GCA_901007715.1 Dactylopterus volitans
CTGGGGGGGGGGGGTTTTCCGCCCCCCCCCCCCCTCCTTTTTTTTTAATTTATTTTTTTGCTGATTTACATAATGCTAAAATGATCCTGCGTCTGACTTGAACGCCAGGGAATAGGGAAGGAACGGGAACTCGGATGACAGACAGACAATAGCTCAATGTTCCGCTTGGCTGCAGATCTGACATGCCGCCAGCCTTTGTTTTTGCATCGCTAAAATTTCCAGCGAACGTCCGCCGTGCCAGCATATTTCAAATGGCACCATTGTCCAAATACTTTTTTTTTTTTTAAACTCTCTGGTCAACCAGAGCAAATGTGGAGAATGTGAATGGCTTCCTCTTGACAAATCAATTGGGGGAAAAAAGAAAAAAAAGAAGCAAAACCCGCTCAATAGCTCAGTGGCGCACTGGTTTATTAAAGGTGGAGAATGGGGGGTGGGGGGGTTGGGGGTGCGTTCGGATGACAGGCTGCGTTTTGTGTCTGAGTGCCAAATTACAGTGCTGAATGAGCGCGAACTAGCGTGTGGTCAAATCAAAACAGATCCAACGCATGTTGCTCTAACTGAAGTCACATTTTCACCCTCCACAGATGCTGTGTTTTTTGAGCTTCTGCAGCATTCGCGTCGGCTTTTTATCTGCATGTTCCTCGCTTGTGTGCAGCCTAAGCAGAAGCATCCGTGGCATTTTTTGTTTTTTTTTTTTTCTTTTTTTTCTCCACATAGGGGGACTGGATACGAGCACACTCGGCCGCAGAGTCTGATGGTTGAGTGTGAATGCTGTTCAGTGCCTGGGGGCCGTTTGTTGATACACGCCCCGGGTCCACTTGAAAAAGTGGTCTTGAGTGCTGTTCATTTGCACCTGAGTGCGCTTGGATTAGGTTTAAAAGCCAGAACTTCTCTGGAATGGCCTCAAAATGATCTCCATGGTCTAATGAGGAAATTAACCGCTTGCCTGATGTCTGGGCACAGATGAAATGACATAATTACAACTGGATGCTCCGCACAAATATGCTGAGAATTGTGGAACGATCAGAGTATTTACATGTGCGTGGGTGGAGCAGAACAATGGCGTGGCAGAGCTAAGGTCAATGAGGCTGCAGTATCAGAAAGCGCTGGGATGCGGTGCAAAAGGGGCCTGGCAGCGGAACTGACAAAAAGAACAGATATTATTTTGCGGTGGACAGCGTAATCAAGCGAGATCCAACAGCCGAGCCAAACCTTATTGAGTCGCAACCCATCGCACGACCTCCAGTAAGGCCATCTGGACCACAGCACCACTCCGGGGAATGCGCTGCCCTTTAGTCCACCGTTGCAGGCTTTTCTCCCTTTTCGCTGTTTATGAGTAGATCGCAAAACTAGTGTGCAGATACGCAAGCGTTCTCGCATATCTGCGGGAACGGTGTGTGTGTGTGTGAAGCAGTCATAACTAATGAGAAAACATGTCCCTGCAAAACAATAATGCTCTAAAATGCAGCACTTTAACATGCTACATTTACCAGCCGGACACGCTGGCGAGCAGAGCAGATCGATATGGTGGCATTGTGCTGCGTTAGAGCAAATATCTGGGACCCGTCATTTATATAATCCAGAAAAATCCAGCCCTTGATGGGCACGGGCATACTTATTTTGCATAGTAAGCCCTCTGAAAATCCATTTTCCCTCTTTTAAGTTGTGAACGGCGATGGATGCTGAGGAGAATCATATTTAATTCATGATTCGCTTAAACCTAAAGTAAGTAAGTGCTGCGAGTCTCCCACAGTTTCACGGCGAGGGCTTTTTTTTCAGGTTACTCACCTATAAAAGCAAGAGGAGGCGCTCACCCGCAATTGGCTGATGGCGGGAACAAATCCGGGGGCGGACAGGAGGGGGTTGGTGGTAATCTGGTGATATTTCCCTTTGCATTGAAAATGAATGGGATTTTTCACAAGAGTCTGGTGTGTGTGTGTTTACCTGTAACGTTTGGAAAGGAAAAGTATGGCATGACAGCTCAGGATGAGAACACGTTTGTCGCAGTGAGAGTCTAAATCTGTTCTTGCAGTTGGTCTCAGTGCCGCAGAGTGTTCGTTTCCTACCATTTTCCCCCCCAACGTGCACAATCAGTGCTTGTTAGCCAGGTAGCCGCCCTCGCTAACGGAGGAGCCCACACTCAGAATGTGCCCGCTGGGCGGACAAAAAAACGCTTCACGTCAAGTCCAAGCCGTCCAGCTCAACTGCAGCACGGCCGTTTATTTATTATTGTGGAGCGTCGTAATATGTCATCGTTGCGAGGCGAGTCGAATGCCGCCGGTGGCGTCTGTGCAGCGAACATCAGCCAGCGTAATGTCCCCGGGGGGACGGGGGGGGGCGGCTGTGGTCGGCAGAGGCAGGACGACGACAGACCGCACATGCGACGGCTGGGACTGCCGGCGTGAGAACAGAAAGCGAAACCAAGCCTGGATGACGGAATGAGCTTTTTTATTAAGTATTTAATTTATTGCATTCAGTTTTTTTTTTTTTTTTTTGGGGTCTACTTTGGTTTCTTGGTCTACTCAAGGCCATCCACTTGAAAAATATCTATTGCTTGAGTAGTTTGAATGCCTTTTGCAGTGGCCGGTGCATGCGCCGCAGCATCATCGCTCTGTTTTTTTTTTTTTTTCTACCACCCTATTTCTTTGATATTTAAATAATTGGCGGTCGAGTGCTTTGTAGCGAGCCCTTCGACACAGTGGGACACGTCAGTGCGGAGCGGGGTTTATTAAAAGCTAAGTGGTCTACTGTAACTCAACCATCCATAAAACAACGCTACACAAGCGCAGCCCGGTGAGCCTCAAACACACGGCTCCTTAAACGCCCCAGCTGCAGGAGCGATTTGCACTTTCCCTTGGTCATGAAGAAGAACAGCTCAAGGACACAGGACTTATAAAAAAAAAAAGAAAAAAATCCCCTTATTTTTTGGGGGGTTAAAGCAGCTGGGTTCCTTTTAATAAGAACCCAAGAAGCTAACATGATTTGCAGGGTTCTGGAGAGACCAAAGTGCGTTGGCGAGCGGTCATTTGAGCGCCAGTAATTGGGGTAAAAGACGTGTGTCACCTCACAAAAGCGCGGGGGGATATTTTTAACAAGCGCACAGGCCCTTGTAGTAGTGAAATGAGAGCCACCTACAAATGTTAAATCCGATCGCCAGTCTTGGTGGCCATAGTCGGGCAAACAGCATGGAAAGGAGTTAGAAGGTGTTGGTGAAGGTCCTGCGTCTTCAAGAGACGTCCAATCTCTCGGATATTCTGTGCAAGAATGTCTTACTTTTTCGGACGTGCGGTTTCGCAGATGATCTTTGTTGCCAATTGAAAACACACTAACCATGTTTTTTTGTTTTTTTGTCGTTGTCTTTTTCAGGACCTCCTGTAAGTATGCCTGCTCCGCAACCTTCTCCCGCCGTGGTAGCCGAATTGAGGTAAAAAAACAAAACAAAAAAAAAAACTCAGCCGCCGCACAAAAGAGGCTTGCGGATTGCTGCAACAAAAAGCCACAAATGACAGAGCAGCTCCTCCGCGGGGAAGCTACAGCTAATGCTCATGTTATTGAGCTACATGACGCCGAAAACAGCAGCCAGTTCTCTGGAAGCGGCTAGCTGGCCTCTGCCTGAGGGTAACTAGATCCGCTACCAGCAATCGCACTCACACAAGCACGCACACAAAGAAAGAACCCGCTCATGAACATGGTACCTCGATTCTTGTTGTTATAGAGGGGTCACCAGGCAACCGGCAAAGGCTTCTGTCAGTCGCCGGGTCTGGCCAAGAAACAGTCCCACGCATAACTCCTCTTAAAACCACAAATTATTCTTTTTACACTTTGGTTGTTGTGTGTGTTTAACAAATGAAATAGGATCTGTTCCCAGAGGTTTCTACTTTGGTGCTCGTTCCAGAACTTAACCGTAGCTGCACCGAGAGGCTACTGGGTAGACATGAGGCGGTCACACCCAACTTTGCAAGCTAATACGCATATTTAGATGTGAACTTGCTGTTTTAGCATTAAGTGGTAAAATTTCATTGTATTTTGACCGTTCCCACAAATGACAACTGCTTTTTTTTTTTTTTTTTGGGAGCGTTTGAGCTTCCAAAACTTTTGAAACCAGGCTCCAGAACCTAATCTTTTAAAAGCCCATTGTCGTCCAACCCGCCACCGTACTTTCCCAGCAAAAAACTGCAGCAGCAGGGCCCCGATTTGCGTATGTGTGTGATTTTTCCACAAAAAAAAAAAAAAAAAAAAAAAAAATCTCTGTAGAGGAGAGCACTTCCAAGCAGGCTTCAGTCTGTGGTGTTTCACTGGACACTGTCACCTACTGGTCTGACTTGCACACTGCTACGCTTTCGGCGGTTCACGCGACTCCACAAGCGCGATCATGGACCCTCGCGATCATGGACCCTCTTTTGAAACACGGGAGGGGGGTTTTTATCGAAGCCGCGGTCGTCACGTGGGCCGAGTTCGATGTATGGGTCGGAATTTGTAAATCGCATTATTGACAGCTGATCTAGAAAACATCTGATTCCAGCAAATTGGCCACCAGAAATCTCGGTCTTTGCCTCACGGTCTGACTCGGTCATTAGAGTAATCTCTTCATCCCCACCTCCCCCCTGATGGGGACTCATCTGGACGGCTCTGCTTTGTAACGTCCCTGCTACCAGTCCCGCTCGCTGCCAGCTGTCTGGACCCGGACAGATTATCTCACCTCATCACGCTGATCATAGATTCACTCCTCTCAGCAGATGGAAAAACTCAGGCTTTCTTTCAAAGATGAAGACAAACCCATACATGCACAAGCTCCAGGGCTTGTGACGCTCCGTTGTGTAACCGGGTCAAGTGGGCGCTGCGATTGTGTGCGTGCGTGCGTGTGTGTGTGTTGCGCGCGCGCGCTTTTCAAATTATTTATAGTCCAGAGGCAAGTGTGATTGAATAGGTATAATAGCGTGTGCCGACTGAGCCGTAAAAGTTGTAAAATAATCCTCTGAGCCTCCTCAGGACTCTCGCTCCTGGGGTTCTGGGGCCTAAGTGAGTGCAGGTGGTCTCGCCTCTCAGCCTCTCTCTCTCTCGCCGGGTCTCGCGTACGACAAATAAAATCGCGCCGTGAGGTTTCCTCGAAAAGCTGCCCCGGGAGGTGGCGCGTCTGAAGCGCTCCCGCACCAGTGGGGTTGGGGTGGGGGGCAGCTCGGACTGGCCGGTACGTGCGCGGGATGCGTGTTTCCTGGGGCTCCTTTTGGGCGAGACCCTCTGTAGTAAAACCACTTCAGAGCAGCGCAGAAGTAGGTGCCTGATAATGTTCCAGTTGTGGCCAGCAAATCACTCTCTGATGAAGTCATTGGAAGTCGGAGAAGGTGCTGTAAATGTGCGGTAGGGGTCTTAGTTTTACTATAGGTCTAAGAATCCCTGCTGCACTTAACTAAATAGAGGCTATGATTACAGGGTGAAGCAGAGCAGTTTTACTTTTCTTTCTTTCTTTTTTTTTTTTTTTTTTTGCAAATTTCATTGCATCCAAGTGTGAGGACCTGACAATGACTCACCCAGTGGACAGCAAATCTGTTTCAGACATAAAAAAAAAAAAAAAAAAATCGACAGTGCCAGTTTCTTTCAAATAAATAAATGAATAAATAAATAAAAATTAGAGGCAGTAGAAATGATCTCATGTGGTTTCTGCTCCGGTCCGTAGGGGAGATGTCGCTATGAATATTCAGCCTTAACTCGCGGGAGCACTTTGCAAATCGTGCGCAGCCCGGCCGAGGCAAACAAACCCCGCCGCCGCCGCCGCCGCCCTCTCTGATCCTTGCGGGACTTAATTGTTTCTCAGCCGCCGATGAGGGGCCAAGGGCACGGCGCAGAGAGAATACAGTAGGGCTCCTCAGTCAAAACGCATCAGCAGAGATCCTCCCCTCGCTGGCGTTTGAGACATGGAAAAGTGATCTGCTTTGTTTTCATCTCCCCCTCTGTTTTTTTTTTTTTCTCCCCCCTCCTCCGCTTGAGGTTTTTGCGTCAGTTTCAAGTGGGATCTTTGGGTGAGTTGTCAAGCGATTGTTCCTTCCATGTAGACAGATAGGCTTAAAAAAAATAATAATAATAAAAAAGAAAAAATCAATTGAGACATGTTGCAGATATGGTTTTCGAGCCGGCTTTCAAGTCCGCCGGCATTTACAGGAAGAGTGCTTTGCCTCAACCTGCAGTTAAAACCAGAAAAATCTTTTTCTTTTTTTTTTCTTTTTTTTTTTACTGGGCATTAAAGCTCTTCCTTGGAAGAGGCGCGTGTTTTAATGTCTTTGCTCTTTTTTTCTTCCCCCCGCATAATCTTAGTTTCTCATCTTTCCGTGGGTCTTCAAGGCCAGTCTGTGTCAAAACATCAAACCCAGGCTCCCGCCGCTGTGTGTGCACACCATTTAACACCAATCAAGCATAAAACACCATCCCCGAGGCGGCTCGCTACGACACCACTTGCACCGCCGCACTGTTTTTTCCTTCTTCTTCTTCTTCTTTTTTTTTTTTTAGCACCAGACTGTGACATGCTAATTCAAACTTATACGGACGTAGAGAGGAGCTAGCGAGGCTATGAAATCTGGTTAGATGCAAAGTGGGAGGGTGGTTGGGGGGTGGGGGAGGGTGGTTATTTGAGAATGATACAATGTTGGAAATATCTAAAAACCCATTTCAGCCCGCTAAGCATGCCTGCGCACCGCACCGGCGTCTCCGGCCAGGCCCGCTGCACAGTGCAGCGCACGAGCCTCCGCTAGGGTCCAAGCCATGTTGGCGACGGCAATCTGCAGCTTCCCCACATCCATGCCCGCCTCCGGAGCCCAGATTCCAGGCATGCAGGTTGTGGATGATCTGTCAGGAGCTATGAATTATGCACGCAGTGGTACGGGGATTAGAGGCAGGCAGGGGTTGAGGCGGGGGAGACGCCCTCCACCCTTCACCCTTCATCTGCGATGCGGCGCAGCCCCGCACCTGTTAATAAAACATACCGCAGCCGAACTTTGATCACTTCTGCCCGGCAGAGTCACAGGAAGGAAGAAATCGCCTGTTTATCTAAACCCAACCTGCAGTCAGAGCTGGAGGTTCCCGGCAGATGCAAATGTGGTGTCACAGGTGTGAATTTCAAACATATGAGATGTCAGCCGGGCCGATATTTTTTGTTGATTTTGTGCTCTTGCGTTATCCAAACATTCTGCGGCTGCATTAAAGTTGGCGGTGAGTTTCGTTTAGGTTGCCCCTCAATGTCCAAACCTTGTTTACAAGATAACGCTTACAATAACTCAACATGCTCATCATGCTTTGAAAGTTATTTCGGGTATGATTGTTTCGACCCCATTAACAATGTCATAATTGAATTCACCATAAAATTTTTGACATAGCCGCATCAACAACAGGGTCATCTAATAGAGGTTAGCAAATTAATGTTATACTGCACATTGCACACTGTAAATACTTATCATGCATGTATATATAGCAATTTTATTTTATTTATGCTTATACAATGTATATTTTGTACTTAACCTACCATACTTCGCCACTTTTATCTTCTCTTTTAAATTCATAGCCATAGTTTTTCACTGTCATTTAATCCTGATATTATCACTGCACTACTGTTCACACTTTTGCAAACAGCCATCAACCCGTAGCATCTTGTACATATACTTTGTTTAAATTCATAGCCGTAAAATTGCCATTTAATTCTGCTTTTTCGTATATCATGTACTACTCTTTTGCATGCCTTGTTAGAGGCTAACTGCATTCTGCTGCTGGGACATGTTCAGTGACAGTAATATTGAACCTAATCTAAAAATTGTCTATTTGTAGCTATTTCCTAAAAATGAATTTAGCCGAATAAGCAGGAGTAAACAAAAGAACATAATTATAACTGTCTTTAACAATGAGGGAAACTATTCCCTTGATCCTACTAGAAACTGCATCCTTTGTTATTTGCTTTGATTGAGAGACCCCTAGAAATTAGAAATTAGTGTGTTCAATTCACCTTTTTTATCTATTTTTTTTTTTTTTGTTTGCATTGCGTGAATCCAGGAAAACTCGCCCGCTAACAGGTTGGCATGCGCGCTGACGGCGGCTCTATCCCACATGACAGCGTTTACTGGGGTTCATGAGGGCGGCGGTGCCCGAGGAGGCCCGCTGGCAGCACTGGATGTGACAACATTAAAAGTTTGACCTTTCGGAAGCCGGGCGGCTGCTCACGCTGCGCCCATCAGCGCAGCTGCCGCAGCAGCAGCAGCAGCAGCAGCAGCAGCGCCGCTCGCCTGTCAGCGAGTGACGAGCGGCGCTGCTGCTGCGCCAGCCGTGAGGTGCGCTCGCGGCGGTGCACGTTCGGCCGGCTGAGCGGGGCTGACGAGCCGCCGTGCGGGGCTGTCGCTGGCCTGAGCTCAGCAGAAGGCTCGGCCCAGACGCTCGTTGTAAGGGAAGGCTCGACAGATTGTTCTGATTGAGAGGGAATTTTCCTCTGACTGACAACATCAAATGATGAGAAATACAGTGGCCAATATGTGGTTTTAATCGAATCAGCAGAAGAAGTGAAAGAAATGCCTTTCCAACTGGAATATAATCTACTTTTCAACATTTCACGTCCAAAACAAGAATCTTGTGGGTAAAAATTTCGCTTATGAACTGCGCAGAAGAAAATGATGTTTGACTAGCCTATGCCTGCAAGTTGGTTAAAGCTGTTTAAACATCTCAGCTCCTCTGGAACGATGAGACCTTCACTGAACGAGATCGAAGGCTCAGAATTCCCATATTGGAGCTGCACCTTCGCAACAGACACCTCCAACAAACCACATTATCGGTTTCCACAGCCCCCCATGTCTCCTGCTTCCATAAGAAAATCCAGCACATAACAACCAGTGGACACACACACACACTTAAGTCATTTTATGCTCGCTAATTGTGATACACTGTGGATATGGGAACCAGATGCCATTCCCAAGTCAGTTTTCCAATGTGGTTTCCCCTATCCCTGCCTAACCTCTGTGTCCAGATTCTCCCAACCAGCACCAGCCACTTGTGGTCATCCAATCCTGCCCATTCTGCTCTGATTACTCACATGCCGCTCCTCCAATCGTTTCCCGCCTTGAAAAATGTTCCCCGGGGCCCGACACTAATATGATTGAGGGCTCCCATGCAGGACCAACAGATGGAGGTGTGCACGTAGATGTTCTTTGTTTTTGGATTTTTTTTTTTAACTGGAGTTTTATTGCTCCTTTCCAGGTTTTGTGCACAAAACTGAGTAGATTCCCTTCCAATGATGCCCACAGCAGGCCTTTACTGCAAATGACTCCAGTTTATTGTATTAGTCCAGATTGATTTTTGTATCCAGATGGGACATTTCAAGGGAATAGTTCATTGGAAATGTGATTTACAAAAAAAAACAAAAAAAAAACAAAAAAAAACCAACAACAACCTTACTCTCACTACTAGCAGATAGTCTTTAAGGGAATAGTGCAACATTCTAGGAAGTATGCTTATTCAACAGTTAGATGAGACTATCAGTGTCACTCCAAATGGCTGTATGGTAAATACTGTAGCTGGCAGCTGCTCAGCATAGCTGAACGTGAGGACTGTGGTAACAGCTAGCTTAGTGCCTGTTAGCATGTAGGACACCTGTGCTTTTTATAGTCGAAGATGAGAGTGAAGCAGCTGTTTCGGCAATGATGTTCCCTTTGAACAAAGACGGGATAGTGGCTTCCCTGCCTGCTAGTTTAAGATAGGGGATCAGTTGCTAATTATTGTGAATTGTTGTAGCCTTTTTCCTTCTCAGATATATACTTTAATTTCTTTATTTCTTAGTCAAGTTAGCCAAGTTAGTCATTAATTTCTGTGTACCTTCAAATTAGTCAGGCTGATCAACTTGTTTCGGTGTTTGGCAAACATGATGAACAGCTTTGCTGTGTAAAGTGTGTAGATCAGGGTTTCTTCCCCTTTACACTGGCCCCCTTCGCGGCGAGCAGCACTCCTCACCTGCCCCTTCTTCGGTTGCTCATTCGCTGTCAACACTTGGTGCCTGCTTTCGCTAAACTTCCTGTGTACACACATGTTTATTAATATTGTGTTAGCCGTGTGAGAAATACATATGCCTGTAAAACAGGGGTTGTAAAAAGCGGTAGTTGTTGGCCGGCGCTCTCAGGGATGCCAGTGCTCCAGGGCGAGATGATTGGATCCATGTGGCCGGCAGTTTCGGGGCTACACAAACTCCTGGCAGCACATTTGGCCCAGGTTCTTGACTGAGGATATGAGCTCCGTTAGATGGATTGATTTTCTGGACCTCGCCACATTTAACAGGTCACCATGATGAAAACTAATACAGCCGAGTCCAGGCAGAGGTTACATGCTGCTCTCTCCTTCCTGACTCTTTGCATCCTCTTGGATTAGGTCGGATTGCTTCACAAAATTGCACCGGCAGCTTTCGGCCAAACCCACGAGAATTATTTTGCTCCTGTCAACATCAGCTAAGGCTGTGGAGGCGCGCCAGCCCTTCGCCTCCCGTTGCAGTCAGATGAGCTCTGTCGAGGTTTCATCCATCATATTTCAAGAGAAATTATCGGAGAGTAAGAATGTGAAGAATGGATATTCAGTGTCTCGATTTCTGAGGGACATTTACTGTGTAGTTTCTGCGGCTTGGTGCCGATGCCGTTTACCGTAGATAGATTTCCCTTTGTTAATTACAGACCTAAAAAAATGGGGCCCCGTCCATTAAATAACTTGGGAAATGCAGAATTTGTGTTTTTTTGTAATGTTAGTTTGACAAAATTCGTCACGAGTCCTGAAGGTCAGTCATGCAAACAGGCCATTTGTTTGATCCAACCCAAAGAAGTGTTTCCTAAATTTGGGCTCATGGCAGTGGCAGGGCATATGAATCACATTTTGTCGGTATTGAAAAATAATTATGTTTTATGAAGTGCTATGGCTAAGGTCTTGTTAGGTTTTAGGCACAAAAACGCTTGGTTAGGGTTAGGAAAACATCATGGCTGAGGTGACAGTTACTACTTCCTTAAAGTAACAGACACCCCCTCCTGACCAACTCTGATTAGTTATTTATGTATTATATACCACAGGTCTTGAAAACATTTTTTGATCCAATTTATCTGATGAAAAGCTGAATGAGATCTCTGTTAAAACATACGGGAACCATACGAACAAAGCAGGGCAGAGTGTATGAAAATATAGCTCCACTGTTTTCACTTCTTTGGTAATCTTAGGAGTCGTATATGTATGAAATCTGCCATCTGCAGTGCCAGGACCATTTTATTGAACGTCATTTATCCTTTCCCTGTAATATGAGGTGAAGGAGGTTACATTGTCAGATTTGAGTGGCAGTGTTCTCCACGTTGCTTGTGGGTTTGGCTCCAGTTAGCGTTGCCTTTAATATTTCCTTATAGACCTCCGTTTCAAAGGTGACAGAGGTTTCTCTTTTTTTTCTCTCCATACCAACAGCTCATTCAAGCCGTTGCAGGAGACAGTGGTCATGGTTTGGCTGAGAGTGAGAAGCTAGATATGTATCTGGATAGAAACAGAAAGCATAACCCCCGGATGAAGCGGTCCACCCTAATCAGGATTTTCTGTTACAAATCATCTGGCGATGGCAGGTTGCCCAGTATTTAGCAGCCTAAGACGTTATGCTTACAATCAACGTGCTGCGTGTCATTTTCAATTGATATCTAGCTTTGTTGCAACTGTGTTATGGTAACCATTGTGCCCCTTTTTTTTTCGTTTTTCTTTCAAAAGTTACTGTCAGAGAGTAAAATTAGAATTGTTTTTAAGGGAACCGATTGTCCTGCCTCTGCTGTAGCGGTGAAATGTTGGCCGCCTGCGCGACACAAAAGTACAACAAATGCACATCAGATAGTCAGATTTGGATGGATCGACCTCATTTGGCAACGTCAAGAAAACTGAATAAAATTTACATTTGTCTTTCATCAACCTTTCCACGATTATGCAAATACACTCATGAGCCATCACCATAGCTAGTGAGGCCTCCAGGTCCATTCGCTCGATGGGGGTTATGAGGTCTCCTGGTCCACCAGCACCTCCATGGTTCTGTTGCCCCACATAAAATGGGTATAAATTAAAACAATGTAGCAAAGTGAACGAGGTTCCAGTGAGCAACATTAGACTGTAATGGTCACGTACAAGACCACAGCGATGCAGCAACACTCATTGACGAGTCGTTCGCTTGTCTAGACTGATGCTAGTCATGGCGGGTATTGAGCCAATCCAAGAAGAGAAGACAGTTTCATAGTGGTGAACCAGGCACCAGAATCTGACACGCAAATGCAATTGAATGAGTATGCTTTGACGCGAGGGGAAATTAACTTGTATGTCAGCAGCGCCACACTAAACAACAGTTTGGTAGCTTAGCTTGGCACAAAAGACTGCTAACAAAGGGGATGGGGCGAGCCCGGCTCTGAACATTTGCCGCCATCTACCAGCAGGAAACAGTCAAAAGTATAAAAGTGCTATACGCTGCTGGCGGTTATTGGCTGGACATGTTTTCGTTGCTAAGCGCAGCAATCGATGGTATGCGTACCTGGCAGCCCGATAATTCCATCGATGCTCCGAATCACCGCCGCAAACCCGTAAACCTTCCAACAAAACTTTTCCAGTCTGTCAGTCTTCTCATGTAAGCAAGAAAGCACATCGGCGTTTTCCCCAAAATGTCAAACTACACCTTTAAACAGATTTCTGAAGGGACTTAGAACTATATTGCTCCAAGCTAACAGACTGACAGGTGGTATCCATCTCCGCTTAATCTTGGCAAGAATTTGAACAAACTTATTTCCCAAAATGTCAGACCACTCCATCAAAGAACACCAAAGTGTACTCCCCGGGATCCGAATTTGAGCAAGCCGAGCACACACAACAAAGGTTCGATCGTGCTGCGCTAACTACGCGGCTAACGCACGGTGAGCGCACCTAATCAACCACACGCAGCCTGATGAGCCGTCAAGTGCCGGCCGGAGGGGGCTGCCTCTGAAAAAGAGCCAATGGAGAAGCAGTAAAGAAAAGACGCAGAGTCAGGCGGTGGTTAGTAACCTTCCTCGGGGCGCAACGAAAGCAGGAAGCTGCATAGAGGACCGAAGCAACGCACGCCCGCTTGCGCGCCCACTGTATACAGTTTGGCCTCTTTGAAACAATCTTTGCAGGAGAGCCGCTTTAATAGCCTCTGCAAATGACCCCCCGCTGTGGTCGCGTAAACCTTTTTTTGGAGGCGCGCCAGCGGTGGCTGTCTGTCGCGGTGATGTGCAAATGATGGGCCGCATAATGAGCAGGTGCCGACTGTGTGGCGGGAAATTACCACCAGATGGGAGAGAGAGAGCGAGAGAGAGAAAAAAAACAAAACACAAAACGTAGAAGGCTTTTCGGGCAAAGTATGATGAGTCAAACATGGCCAACCGAAAACAGATTGTTTTGACGCAGTTTGACTCGCTAGCGAAAGTCATTGTTAGGAAGGAGCAATATTTGGCTTTATTTGTCTACTGTGGAAATGAATCATACCACCTATGAGCCCATTTCCCTATTTATTGCCATTCGCACAAAATATGTACGTGCACATTTTCCGATGATGAAATGGATCCAATCAAGTTTTACTCTCTTGCTGCAGTTAATTGCACGCTAAATCATACAAAGCAGCAAGTTTCTTTCTTTTCCCCCCGCACAACCTCCTGGTGCCCATTCAGCCTCGTAATTTTGCATGGCAACTATTTGTATATTTCAGTGTCGCGCTTTAAGCAGGCTCGTGGAAAAAGGCTGCCACGGGCTTATTTATGTCTTCCTTTGTTGCAGCCGCTCATATGTTTGCAGTAATAGCATGTCAATATCCCCCCATTGTCCAATGGCAACTTTCCCTCACAACAAAAAAGCCAGCACTGATTTTCTTGAGCTGCCTTCCATGTTCAGCTGGAAACTTATTAGGCCCTCTGGAATGCCGCTACATCATTATAAAAGTAAAAAGTCACATTTGATTCCAATATGTTGCCTCGGTTATTAGCTCCCCTGGGGCACCGCAATCGGAAAGATTGTTTTCATAATGGCACATTTTGTGTTTACAAGTGTGTGGCTCTCTCCGTGTCTAGTCGAGCGGAGGCAGCAGGACCACCTCCTTAGACGCGCGCGCGCGCGTTAAAAGCTACATTTCCCCCCGTCAGGTATTGTCTGGGCGAACAGAGTTACCTCATGTTTGAGTTGGTGGGACAAGACTGCTGCGCTGGTTCACGACCAAGGCGAAGTTGCGGAGCCGGCTGGGAGCCCGCGCACTACTATACACAAACAAAAAGCTAGGAGCAGTTAACCGTGCGTCAGAAATAATGTCCAAAGGCACTGACTAGGCAGAAACCTGGCTGCGGCTCGCCTCCCCCCGGGGGCGGCGTGGTAAGAAGTTGGCCGAGAGAACGGCGCTGGACCGCGTCTGGAGCATTTCAGTTGCAGAATGCGCCGCTGTGTGCCAGTGCACTGGAAGCCTATCTGTGTCTGCAGGCCTGCTGCTCTGGACAACTGCCCCAGACACTCATGTGAGCGGCGTCCAAACACAGGTCCTAATCTAATGTGGTCAATCTGCGGATTACTGTCAGTGCACCTCTCTGCGTATCTTTGGGCGCACACCGTCTCCCGCCAGTATTGGCCTTGAAAGCTAATCACAGCGGAGGGATTAGCATAGCGGAGGTGACGGCTGAGCAGCGCGCTCCCCGCCGCACGTCTTAATTATCGAGAGGGCGCGTGTGACGACTTCCTGGCAGCGGCGAGAAAACCTGCGATAAAGTGAGGGGAAGACACGCAGGCCCGCGGCAGGGCTTCCGAAGTAACGCTAACTTCATCCGACAACACGAAAAACCCGATTCGTTCTAACAAATATATGTTTGACAGTTAGCTTTCATGTGGAATACAGATTAGCATTGTTATGCATGGCGCAGCAGTCTCTCCCCGCTTTCTGCACAGCCTCAGAAACATCGCTGCAGAGCGGGTGGTCAGTTATTCACTCCGCTGACACTGATCTAATATGGACTTCTTTTTTTTTTCTTTTCCGCTGCTCGATTTTCCGAAAGCTTGACCTCAGAGCAAAGAGGGGAGCCCAGCGTGCTGCGCTCCATCCTTCAACTCCAATACTGTTTTTCGAATACGGTCTCCTTTGGCTCGGGGCGGATGCACACCTCGTTGTCAAATCCGCTTGCTGGTCAGTCTTTTCGCGAGCCCACCATGAAGCCCCCGTCTGCTCGCTGACACAGGCTGGATGCAGAACCAGCGCTCGGGGGAACTGCAGCGAGGAAAACACACACACACACACACACACACACAAAAAAAAAAAAAAAGCCGAAAGCGTTCCTCCTGCTCATGTGATTGCCAGTATTTAGTCGGAGATTGTTGGATTTCATCCTCAGTGTAAACACGGGCTTGATTTTGGGCCTCCTTTTGGTTTTAATTGTATGTTTGTGTAAGCCACGCTGTCTACAGAACACGGGGCGCCGGTTCCCAATGTGTGACAGGGCATTTTAATCAAATTCTGAAAGATGTCAAAAAATACACAAAGTCGGTTTAATCAAAACACGATTTGTTAATCTTTTGAGTTCGATCTCACCCGCTCTGGGTCACCCTGGTTTTGAAAGTATGCCGGGCTCTTGGTGTTCTGTGTGTGTCGCGGTGCCATAGTTACTCCTTCGTTCGCGCGCATGCGTTGTCAAAGATTATCAACAATCTTTTATTTCTCTCTTTGCAGGGTCCTCCGGGTCCAAAGGGTGAAAAGGTGAGTGCTTGATTCATTCATCAACGCGCTCGTTTTCCCGCAATTTGATCTTCAAGATGCTCTTTTTTCGCTGACGGTGTGTCATGTTTGCACAGCAAAGCTCAAGCCAAAAGCCAGTCAGCTTAGCTTAGTTTAGCTTAGCATTAAGACCGAAAACTGGAACTCAGCTTGCCTGGCTCTGTCCCTCAACACGATCCCGGCGACTCCAAAAGCTCCCTCGTTAACACATCAGATATCATGTTAAAGCTGTAAAGACCGAGGAATGAAAAAAACTACACATTTTGGTTTTGAATGCAGGGTTTCTGCGCTGGACTCTCCCTCGACTGAGCACGCCGACTTCCCGTCGCGAGTTTGCCTTTTTGCCGTTAACATTCTGTCAAGTCTCGGAGTCTGAATATTTAAATTCCCCCATCATTCACAAATCCGCGGCACGGAACATCGGTGATTGAAAGCCGGAGCCCAAATTGAAGCCCTTAAAAGCTTCACTGAGCATTTCCCCATGAAGCGGCAGCAGAGCATGCAAAATAACCACAATGTCTCTTTGGATGTCCCCGGGACTCGGGGACGACCGTGACAAACGTTTCGCTTTGAGAGGATGGAAGAGAGAGTAAAAAAAAAAAAAAAAAAAAAAAAAATAGTTCACTTATAATGGAAACAGGTGGCTGTAAATAGATGCAATCATCTAAAATGCGCCTGGGAAGATTAACAGTCTAGCGACGCATAAATGATTTATTTATGTGGAATTTGCACCAAATATGGATGTTGAAAATGAAATTGTGTGCGAGCAGAGCGGGGCTCCGGCCCAGCAGGCAGACGGATGAGAATGGTAGTCGCCTATGTGGAGCTGCGCTCTTTTGTAATCCGTGCTTATTTCGGGTAATGTGGAGTTTGGAGTGACGCAAGTTGCTGGCGACGAGCGACTTCATGAATCAATAGTTTGATTTTTTTTTTTTTTCTTCTTCCTTTTTTTCACACTTGGTCCCGCTCTTAAAAGCGGAAAATAGAACCCATAAGCAGCAGTCATAAAGCCGGGGTCGGCCGAGTTGTCGGGCATCCGTTCCGCCGCTCGTGATTTACTGCGCCTCACAAATTAGATGCATGTTCATGCGTCTCGTGTGAACCGCTTCATCTGCAGTTTAATTAAATGAGAAACAACTGTGTGCCCCTCACGCCCCCCCCCGCTGATGTGTCCTAATGACTGATGATCCAGTGAGTTTTCTCTCAGGCCAATCCTGAGGAGGATTTCTGGTCATGGGTGGAATGTGTCACCAGCCATCGTTTGGATCATTTGGTAGACTCTTTGGTAGCCTTCCCGTCTGCATGAACTGTAATAACGTAGGCGATCCCTTCACATCTCATTTAGCTCCTTCATCCACATGACAAAGTGCCCAGAGAAAATGATGACTTTCCACCGGTCTCGGATGCCCAGCTGTTAAGCACGACTGTAGTCAGCGAATTTAGCAGGATAACCCACGAAAGTAAGACAGGCTGACGATTGCAAACATAGAACCTGCCAGATGTACAAACATGTCAGACTCCTCATCGCAAGCAATGTTATCTAAAAGCATCACGTTGCTCCTTTATAACAGTCCTGCGAACACGGTGACTAATGTTCAAAACATGTCAACGATATCATATGTCGCCCTTTCTCCCTCGCGGGCGGCGACATCAGACTGCCTTTGGGTTCAGCTGCCTGCTGTTTATGACCATGCACAAACAACGTCGTCCCAGCACCTGCTTTGTCTCGTTCAGCTTTTTAATGGATGCACATCATTTCGGCCCGAAATAAACAACTTGTTCCTTTAACCTCTTCCAAATGAAGGGCCCACAGCGCAGCCGCACCTCCAGACGACGCAGCCACGCGGCCTTTCTCATCACCGTAACAGTGACATCGTCATATATAGACTGCGGCTTCGCTAGTTGAAATATTACGCCACCCCTGCCCGCTTGCCCTTGATTATTCCCCAAGTGATCAAGATCTATCGGTTTCATCAGATGTTTCATCACATATGCTCCATTTCACTCACTTTCATTGCTTTATATTCACATGCAAATCACATCAGGGCCACCACTCATTATTATGGAAGAAGGGAAAAGGTGATTGAACTCTACAGCAATTACGCCGCCACACAGACGGAAACATCTACAAAGATGCGCAGACCCTTTCTTCTTTTTTGTCTTGGCTTCCTGTGTTTTTTTGTTTTGTTTTTTTTTTTACAGATATCTTATGATGATGTCTCTCACATTGCCCTTCTCTTTACTAAATGGAATTTTAGTTATCGTTTCTAAAATATATATATATATATATATATATTACTTTCTTTTTTTCTGTTCTTTTTTTCCGTTCAGCTTCTTCACCCTCCCCTAATTAAACCCCCCTCTCCGTAGGCGAGTGAAAATACTGGAAAAGCTATGAGAAGCTTGGCAGATGTCCAGGGTTGAATTTTTAAATATGAGCATATCCATCAAAAGAGCCCAATTCATCAAGTCTCCTTAATAACTGCTGTCGTGGAAATGCTGCTGTTGTTTTGTTTCCTCTCAGGTATGATGTTGACTCCAAAAGTCCAGACCTGTCCAAACATGTGAGTGTATGTTCTCATTCTAACCCTCGAAGCGCAGATAAGTGCAAGCCCGTTTTGAGTAAAATCTGGAAGAAAAAAAAAAACTGCTTGTTGAATTTTAAAGTTATTTACATTTATGTATGTTTATGCATGTTTCTAATAGGATGTTGCTTGCTGCATGCTTATAGAACATGGAACAAAGCAAACCCTTTGTAGTGCCTGGTTCATATTATCCAAATACTCAAGTTTCTTTTTTTTTTCTGCTGCAACTTGCTTTAGAAATGCACAGTGCAGTTGTTGTTGTTGTTGTTGTTGTTGTTTTTTTTTATAGCCGCACAGTTTCTTATTTATTGTATTTGTAGCAGAAGTAGCGACAGGCATCTTTCAACAATGTTCTGTACAACCATGTAGAAAAAGCAACAATGCTTTTAACCAGCAGTTTCTATTTGATACAATCAACTGCAATCAATGTACATAACGACGTTCGGTATGAGGCTGGAAACTATGGTGACTGAAAGCATTGGGGAAGAAAAATATTTCAGAATAATCACCTTCATGATTATTTGAGGTATTTTGGATCACAAGGGTTTGCGTTTTTTCATCATTAGATTCATATGCACCTGTTGTCTGACTGGACTGTGACAGCACAGCGTGAAGTGTCTCTCCATTCTCTCCTCATCATCTGAAGCAGTTCTAGGAAGCAGTATAGTCTTTTGTTCCGGTATATGATGTGCTCTGTTATTGTTGTTGTTGTTGTTGTTGTCGTTGTTGTCACTGCTGTTGTTGCTGCTGCCCAACCTTTCTGGAAGCCTGCAGATCTCAACGTAGGTCCCAGCATCTCTCTCACTTCTGACACTGCATGGCCGCTGTCTCCCATGAGTGATCCTTCTCTTTAAGAGGAAGGATGGTGTCTGAGAGGACTCGGCGCTGTAGCAAATCGAGCCAAGCTAGCTGTGCAACCCTCAGCCGCTCATCTTTTAAAAGGGTTCCACAGTGGCTTTAGTACAAAAGAGAAACAAAAAGGAATCAATCATTAACCTGTTTGTTTGTTGAAACTCATAAAGGATGGTGAGATTTTCCACAGTGTTTGACAAGTAACAGTGAGCGGAATCGGACAAATTTTGCCCTCTGGCCTCATGCTGAACGTTTACCTTTGCCCTCACTGCCAAGGTCAGATACCTCAGTTTGTATTATCCCACATCCTTGCAGCTTTTCAGTTCAAAATGACTTAAGTTCGAGATTCAGCATGATTTTTTTTTCCTTTCCCATCAAGAATTGGCAGTCTGACGTAGCAGATTAATGCTGGGTGATACAAAGAGACTGTCTCTCTCTGTCTCCTTAAGTACATGTGACTCATTTCCCTCGTCATTATCCATGATGCTTTTGAGCTCCCCATCATCTGACATGTGTCTTACTATCCTCCACACTCCATCGACGCATGCCTACCATGGATATACTGCATGGTTGCGATGGCATTTGAGTGCAGCTCAACAGACTCGCTTCACATTTCACAACGAAACTCGTGTCGATGTCAGTTGTCGTTACTGACAAAGCACAGTAACGGTGGCTTTGACGGCTTGGCAGCACACTGTCAGGCCCCCGTGTTCCACTTTTTACAGCAAGCACTCTATAAATCAGGGTCATTTGACACCATCAATATCAATACCGCCACCATTTGGTAGTTTTTACCAACGGGATTCCTATTGGCTAAAAATGTACCAGTTTTAAACAGAAATAGACGACAAGCCTCAATGGCAAAACACGAACTGCCTCAGTTTTTAGCCTGGCCCCACCCTAACACCGATCTGTTGTCTGTCCACTCGGCAAATGCCAACCATCCTTCCCTCCATCTTCCCCTCCTTCCTTCCCTTTTCAGGACTTTTTGGGTCAGATGTTCTGTACTCTCGGGGAGATCGTTGGATCGCCAGCCAGCCGACTGGAGAAGCCGCTGGGGTGAGTGTTTTTAGCTTCTTAACTGGTGAAATTTTGACTGCAAATGCGACCGGGCGTCATTGTGGTGTTTTTTTTTTTTTTTTAAATGGAGGACAATCGAAAATACACTTACAACTACCGCTCTCAAGTTCATTCCGCGGCGTGAGCGGTTTGCTGTGCGGTGCAGTGAATTCCTGCTGTAGATGTCTGCATTAGCATGAATGTGAAACCTGGCAAGCCAGTAAGACCCAAGTGGCCTCGTGCTTCCAAAATTTGAGAGCCTAATCTGGCTCCGGCTGATATTAAGTTACCCCTTTTTCCTCACAAAAGACAATTGCAATGGAAATGCACCAAATGTGTTCAGTCTGAAGTGCCTATTTTGCACCTGGGTGAGGATTGTCACCTGGCAGCCATTTTGGCTTCCCCGTCTGCACAAATAGCGCCTCACTTTAGGGGGCAGTTTGTTATGGAAGAATGGATTAAATGCAGAGCAGTTTGGTTGGGTGTAGGCAAAAATAAATTGCAATTGAATTTCAAAAATATCCTCTTGGTGGGGTTTAGGAAAAGGCCTTGGTTTAGGTTAGAATAAAACCACTTATAAATGTGTTTTCTGGCAGAAAAAAACTTTAGGACAAACTTCTCCAGCACGGCCCGGTACAAATAGCACTGTTAGACTCCTGGGTGCAGCACCTACCTAAAAAATGATAAATCTACTCACACTGTGAAGTGTAGATGCGCTATAGAGACACCCAGAATGAAGCACACTGAAAAACCCAAAAAACAAAAAACTTATACAAATACTTCACAGCACCTTGTAGTGAAAAATAATCTGCCAGAACTTGGCCTGAATCCCAGCTCCTGCGTCGGGTACCGCGGTTGTTTTACTGAGGTCAAATGAATGTAACAATACATATGTTTCGAGCTCAATATGGCACAATGGAGGTGTTAATTTGTGAGATAATGTCTCGCTATGCTTCTGTCACCAGTTACGGAGTTACAGATTTATAAACTTGGCTTTACATGTAACGAGGAATGAATGGGAATCGACACAGGCAGGGGCAAACTTGTTTGGTGGAGTGTGTAGGCGACGATACGAGCGAGGGGCAGAGATTGAGAGATTAAAAAAAAAAAAATGACATGGCAGGAGGATGAGGAGGAGGAATAATAATAATGGAGAGGGGTGATTTAGGCGAGAGAAAAAAGGATCAAAGAAAATGAGGAAGCCGGGTAATTATTATTAAAGAAAAGGGTGACGCAGGGAGCAAAATTACCTAAATAACTGCCCGTCTACTCATCATGCGCTGTCACACTGGCTGTGAAAAATGAAGTGCTAATGGTGCATCCATCAGACCGGCTTTATACATCTAACATCCGTCATTATCAGGCAACTGGGCCCTGAGTCATTCAGGTGAACACATTTACTTGTTGCATTCAGGAAGATTTGCTTGCCTCTCAGTCTGAAACCGTCGTCCTGAAGTCTGAAAATCAGACCTCGACCGTAAAATATACGGGATTGTTATTGAGACGCTCTGATGCTGGTTAACGTTAGACGCTCATTCACGTTAAACAGCCGAGGCTGCTTTGGGAGAAAAGGTGGCTACGCTATCCCCCCGACGCACCAACTAGGGGAACTGCTTATGGATCGCGTCTTTGTGCTGTGCAGCCACGGTTCTTGCGATGGCAATGTTGGGTCAGTCCTGGCTGAATTTTTCGATGGATGGAAAATGAATCCTGCGACCAGCATGATATACTTCATATATGTGGCGCTCGTTGGATCAATCTTTATGTCTTTGGTTATATGATTTTTTTCGCCTAGTATGACCAGCTAGTTATTATTTTTTGGGCTTTCTGGGATGGACTGATCAAATTACTGACTAGTAATCAGTGCAAGTGTATTGATATCCCAGTGAATAAATCTTTAAGATTTAGGTGAACCCCTGAGTTGCTATTTATATGCTTTTGTGACACTTTTGGGTCCATTTTCATCTTACATACTCCGAGGGCTCAGGAAATGGCCACAGACTTTTACAGGAATGCCACCAGCAGGTCAAACCCTTTTGATGCATCAGCGCAAAAATTCTGTAATAACATTCATAGTTCCAAGATGACAATCCAACAGCATGAGGTTGTGTTGTGGGGCTAGGTTGCCACGGTGACCCAAAATAGTGCCATGCCAGCCTCGGAGCGAGAACAGGACCTATGTAACTCCATAGGTGAGAGCACAAACAATTTTATTTGTTCAAAGAGACATGGATTCACTTCGCAACTAGAATGTCTATTTAAAATAAGATTGCTTTGCTTCTCGGGTAATCCAGCTTCAAACAGAGGTCCCTATTATTCCTGCCATACTGCATGCTGGGAGGTGCATCCCACGCATCCTCCCCGCAGGTCTCCCCGACGCCTATAAAAGGAAAAAAAAAACAGTGAAAGTGAAATTTTGTTTAGAGTCACTGCAGCATAATATTGAAACATTCGAATCCAGTTATGGACTGTGTGAAAACTGGAAGATTCACGAAAAACGTATGGCTGCGTCCGATCCAAAATAGGAGACCCATCAGGCCAGCTGATGTGGACGGACGGCGATCGGGCGAAGCAGCAGTCCGACGCGCAGCCCGTTACAGGGGGAAACGTGGTGAAAATCATTCCAATCGCTTGAGCAATTAAAACATCTCGGAGGGAATCGCCCTCCAACATGACACCACCAGTTCAAGTAACGTTGCTCAGCCCGGGGGCCTGATTAAAGGAGACATGGGGAGCGTTGGCAGGCTGAGTACTGCTGCACCCAGCCCTGTTGTTCTCTTGACAGGTCGCTCTATTTCCACAATGTAGGGCACTATAGAGGGGAGGCGGAGCATATGTGGCTGTGCTAGTAAGCCTGCCCATGAAATGGCCCCGTATCACTCTGGTTATGTTGTGTATAGCAGGCACAGTCAACTTATGTGACATGCTTTTTTTTAATTTATTTTTTTAATCTTATCATAAGGCTCCTCCGGATAGCCTGAAATAAGTTGGAATTTCGTGTTAAGCGGACTGGCACAGTTTCATTAATCACACGTGGCTGCTTAATTGCATCTTCCATTTCCGAGTTCTCACACGAGAGTTCAGCGAAGGTTTGATGGATGAGTGTTTGATTTTGGTGGATATTTGGAGCAAAACTGCCAGATATTAACCTGATTATGTTTGGGGTTTCAGGGTTTTGTGTGAACTTAGATGATTAAGCTCATAAATAAATCTGGAGATACTGACACACACACTGACACGCACAAACACACGCACACACACACACACACACACACGCTGCATAGTCCTGGTAGATTTTGTTACCCAGCGGAGTTTGTTTTCATGTTCCTGTGGTAATGAAGAATGATTCATATTCTATTGCTCGGAAATGTCAAGACATTTGTCTAAGCTTCGCTGAGCCAATGGGAGAGCGTTTTAGATCGTCTGTTTGTTTTTCAGTCCTCTGGAAAGTGTCCTCTGGTTCTTTTCTGACCCGCTTCTCTTCACGCTCGCAAATGCACGCACGCATTCTCTGACTCCCTTTTTCTCGCTGCTACATTTTGATTGTCTCTTGCGTTCGCGCTGCTTCTCCGTTTCACAGTTCCCCCCCCTGAGCGCAGAGACATACAGACCCACATCCTCCACCGCGCACATCTGATGTTTTCATAACCTCATTTACATAAGGCGAGTTGCGTTTCTGGGAGTTAGTTTGAAACCGTTTCAGTGTTGTCAATAGATTATGTAGATCTGGGGATGGGTGCTGAATATTTTATGTCCTAGCAGTAGTTATTATGTTGACCCAGTGAGGTTTTTTTTTTTCTTGTTTTTTTTTCACATTGAGACACTAATGGATTGAATCTGGTTTATGGGTCTGTCTCTGTTTTATGCATTTGATGGAGGAAAAAAAATTCAGATTTGTTTATCCATCATATGCAGGTTAACACACAGTCAGCGACGCAATGAAATGTTATGGACAAGAAGAACTGATCAACTCACTATACACAAGACTGTGAAGCAATGGATGAAAAAAATAAATCAAATACATATAAAAGGTATCAAAACATAGGAAGAGTATAAACTTCAAGATAAATTTTTCTATGTAATTGCTGTAATTGGCTCTGACTGCATCCAAGAACTGCGACCAAGTGTGCAGCAGTGAATGACACTAAAATGTACGAAGTATGTCGTAAAAAAAAAGAAAAAAAGAATGCAAATCTGCATTGTCAATAATGGCCACATTCAACACTCTACATTCATGCGCACAGAGGTAAACCGTTTAGTAATTCATTTAATAAATCCTCTATTATATCAAACTGTTTTGAAGTTTAATTTCCCTGAAATTGGTGGGTTTTTTTTTAATTAGGCGGCAGCCAGAGAGAAAGAGATAGATGGTGGCTTATTTAACCCAGCAGCTGTTAATTTAGTACAATGGGGAAAAAAAAAAAAAATTAGTGTTTGTGAAACACAAGAAAGGCTCCGCGCCCTGCAGATTTGAACACAACGTCAAAATATGTTCGGTCCTGATGTCCATGACAATGTTGAATAGTTTTGGTGCCATTTGTCGTTTTTTTTTGTTTTTTTTTTATTGTTTTTTTTGTTGTTTTGTTTTATGTTCTATTGTCATGAGAGGGTTGAATTGCAGCGTAACACACAAAGTAATTAACATTCATTGTCTGGCCTTAAAGCCTCTTGTCGGTCTTTGTCTTCTTGTCTCTGTTTTTATTTTCCCTCTGAGACCGTTCAAGCACAAAAGAAGCATACAGCATGTGTGTGTGTGTTTTTTTTTTAAGCTACGGCCGTGTGTGATTGTGTGTGTCTCATCTGACTCCTGTCATAAAGATATGACTAAATCAGCCCGCCAAAATGACATCCTCTCGACCAATGAGGCACTTAACAGGACAGAAAAGCTGTTGGGAAGGTGCCACTTAAAAATTCGTGTTTTGACTTGTACGCGCCTCAACGGTTTGTGAAACTGTTGCTTATTTCAGATTCAGTTTTTGTGTGTGAGAGCACCTTTTATGAGTAATTTTATCTTAAAATAATCGTTTTCAGATTTTGTTTGGACACCGACTCATGGCGTGTTCGTCATAGTAAAGACTTATGTGACTTGCGGGGAGTGTGCAGGCTTTACTGGCTTTGAAAAAAAAAGAAATCAAATGAAAGGGTTTTGAATGCAACAGCGTGTTGTGACTTCAGCTGCAGAAGCTGCTGTTGTGCCGCTTTCATGATAAGCAAAGCCACTTTGCACTTTTTAAAAATTCATTTTTCGTTGCGGCACGTGACGCTTTCTAACGCCGCCGTGTTCCTAAGCCGAACATCGCCGCCCAGGTCTAGCTGAGAAACCTTGAAAGTCACGCATTCACTGTGACACGGGTGATGACATCTGTCTTTTAACTATGCACCATTAGTGAAACGTCCAGCAGAGCCTGTGGCCTGTAAACACCAATATAAACAGTGAGGGATGTTTCCTTGGCAACATCAGAGAGTCTGAACTTGGAAGAGCGTGTTGGCTTGACCTTATTTCATTCTGCAGATGAGCTACAACGGTGTCATTCTGTCGAAATTTGGAATTTATTTTCTAATTTGGAAGACCGAAGCATCAGGTGTTTTCTGCAGACACGTCCACATTGCGCGGAAGCGCCGAGTAATTGATGACTTTGTTAGCGCGCTGATTATTGAGATATTGGATGGAAATGAGACACACTTGAAGTGGCACTCTCGTTGCCTGCGCCGTGAAAATCAAAACCGTCAGACGTAAAGACTGTAGTGAATTCTTCACCATAGCTGATTGGATCAAACCTGCATTCTGCTGTGGCCGTGGTACCTCGTAGATTTGTATTTATATAATTGTGCGACATGTGACATCTTCTCCATTTCCTACAATGGTAATGAAACTAATTCATAGTAGGGTGTGTGTGTGTGTGTGTGTGTGTGTGTTCCTATGAACAACAGAGGGCTTCCGCCAAACAAGACATTTGTTTCATCTGAACATCAAAGCCTCTTTTATAATTGCCTCAGATTTTACAATGCTTTTGCCACAGGCCTCGAATGCATATTTTATAAGGGAGGTTCTAGTCCTCATGTCATTTATATATATTCATATAGCGGGAAATGTTTTGAACTGTTAATGCAGCGGCCGTGTTAGCCGGTCGCGCTTTAAAGTTGCCCTCCACTCGACAATGGGACGCTGAAAGGTTCCCCTCGCATTCATCATGCAAACGATGGAAAACCCACAAGGACGCAATTAGGAATTAGATTTCCTCGGATGTATGGATCATCTTCTGGACCACGCATTTTTCATTCTTTCCACGGAAAGTAGCACACGCGCGCGTAATGCAATGCTGAGACGTAACAGGTGCATGTTGCTTAATTATGTAATCTAATGGCCAGGCTATGCACCCACGCACTATATCTTCCTTTGTCTTAAGCAAAACTGTAATTTACATCTTATATTCGGCACCTGGTGTTTGCGGTGAAATTACGAGGATATGTATTCTCAACTTTCCCTTTATTATCTTGGATTTCCTCCGTGAGCCATAATTAACACGAGGCGTCGTTGAACGGCTGCTCGGTGTGCTTAGTTTGCGTTTCTATGCATTTGTGTGTGTGTGTGTTCGATGAAGGCGGATAACTTCCATACCTATGTTGCTGTAAAAAAAAAAAAAAAAAAAAAAAAAAAACCCCCCCCCCCTTTTTTTAATTTAAAAAAAAAACCCTCTAAAAAAAAA
>CAAKHG010045430.1:8031-26407 GCA_901007715.1 Dactylopterus volitans
TATTGCATTACGAATCCTAAGTAACTGTGCCACAGTTTGCATGAACCTGAGCTTTGTTTGGAAATCTACACGTGAGAGCAAAATATGAAGAGCCATTGTATGCAGGTAATTTTTAAATACCTGTACTATGGGTGTAACAGTATTTGTATCACAGTGTATCATGTTGCAGACGTCAGGGTTCGGTATACATAGTCATACGACAAATACATCACAATGGGAAAAGTCAGCCACACATGGCTGTGACCACATTGCAGTCTAGCTTGTGGTAACTGGCCTAAAAATGGTTTGCCAGCCGCCATTAAACGGCAGAAGAAGAAGCGTAAAACAAAATACACGAAGCAGAAAAGCAACTATGGCGAGCTCAGGTGACACACGGGAGCAAGAAGACCCGTCTGCTTCTTCTCAATCAGCTGTGTTAGAAAAACCCAGACGTGCCGATCATCAAAGCTCGGCTGGAGAACATGGGTACAGCTACTTATCCTGCACATGTGAAAGCAGACGGGGCCAGAGACATTACTGAGACTATGGGCATTTACATTTGCTTGGCTACGCGCCCATATCTTGTAGTAAGGGACCCTGGATTCAAGCAGGGTTTTTTTTTTTTTAAGTGCTAGACACTCGTTACGAAGTCACATCCTGTGTGCTCATTTAGTTATATGGGAGCATGTTAAGCATTGAATGTTTGAATATATTTTACTGCAAGCGGAACAAATGGAGTTCATACTTGCAAGTCATTATTTGTTTCGAACTTATATAATGAGGGATGCTTTTTGGTTTTGTAGCTGAGTGTGATTTATCGCCTTTTAAGATTTGCCTGGTGAGAGCGTGTGTGTGTGTGGCTCGTTGTTCATCACACATACTACAGACCGCACCAGTCATCTCGGGTGATCGTAATCGACACCAGGTGGAATGAATCAGCGTGCAGGGCTGTCCAAAATCGGTGGAAATGACAATTCTGTATTTGGGGCCTTTTGTTGTAGGAGACCATTAACGTACTAAACCATGACCCCCAAAACAGAGGTACGTATCCAAACTGTTGCCTCTGTGTATGGTTACACCCCTAAGGTGTACCACCGTACAGTACAGCCAACTGTAGTGTACGCGTGTTTATCCATGTGTGTCTGCCTTCGCGGGTTTGGGTTACCTGTGCACATGTGACAGATGGCTCGGGTGAGAGTGCAGTAATGCAGCCAGCTGCAGATCACAGATGTGTTAAGTGCTCTCCGGTTGAGTTTATAGCCGTGGTGGAGTGTCAGGGTGTGTCTGCCAAGAGGCATTCTAGAGGATACAGGTCTCAGTTTCACAAACTGGCATTTTAGAAATTCACTGAAGCATTTTAACACATTAAAGAAGCGGATGTTTCTTTGACGAGAGAACACAAGATAAATCAGCTAAGGCTGCTTGCACTCACATGGTTTTTTTTTATAGACTCCCTAATTTCTATTTTCTTTTTTCTGTTTTTTATTTTTTTTATTTTACCTCTTTACTGTTCCTTTTTTAAAAACAAATGTCTTTAACCTATTTTTTTTTCCAGTTGTGTTTGTTGGTCCGATGTTATGCAGACTTTTTTTCATGAAACCTGGTGGAGGCCTGCAGGTTGGGCCGAGAAAGAACCAAAGAGGAGGCAGATCAATTAAACATGATATTTTTGAACAATGTGCCTGACAGGGGGATGTGCTCTGCAGAGTGCCCCTCTAATTTAATGGTTAACCCCCTTTTGTAAAGTCACATTAATCCTCCACTTACCATTTAGGTCAAATCCAAAAATTCTAACTTAACTTTCTGCTTAAATTAAAGCAGTAAGAGCTGTTGCGCATAGAGTGTCGCTCTCCAAAGCACCAGAGCCAGAAAGCAGCGGAGTGCACACCAGACAGAGGCCACTGTGTTGACTGTAAACACACACACTGTCTGCCCGCTCAGCGCAATAGGTGACAGACGGATAACTTGCGCATACACACACACGCACTTGTAGCGGCTGTGCCACAGTACTGCCTGATGTCATACCCTCAGGCTCAGAACTTAACACACACCTGGCTAACACACACAGGTCAAGGGGCTGGCGAGTGGCTGCAGATACAGACAAAGACGTCATGGGGCTGGTTTCATGATGGTGTGTCTAACAAGGATGGCAGATGGAGAAAGATGGCTGGCCTGTCATATCTCGTGCCCATGTGTTTAAGTGGCCCTTCTATCGCTGAGTTAAGGCAAACCTTGCAGGTTTTCAACCGGATTTGTGTCACAACAATGTGTGTAGTATATGCAAATGAACAGTGTCCAGCTGCCCTACATGTTGCTTACGCCCTGAGCCCCCTATTCATTGCAGGTTAATGATAGCCGGCAGATTTTTGCTGACTCATTTAAAGTACACAGCACTGCTATTGCACCTCCTATAAGCTCAGATATCCATTTGGTTTCACTCGACTGGCTGCGCTTGTTTTATTCCACTGTTTTAACATTACAAACATGCCACTTGCAGCACAGATCCAACAAGGTCATTCAAAAGAAAGTGGCCGTTCAAAGTGACCAACGAATTTGGGTGCACAGAGATTCCATGACGGCGCACCACAGTGACTTTGTTATCCACAGGGCAGTCAGCTCTGCTCACTGCTGCACTGCTTGACTTTGCTACCATGGCTCTTCGTCCCCCGTACATCGTCATTCCTACATTCTGTCACATAAAAGTAGTTCTAAATATCAGATTACAGCTGTATGACACTATTAAACTAGTTTTTCTCCTTGCACTTAAAACAGGCTGCTTTTATTTGCTGGATTTTTACTGTTTTGTTTTTTAAGAAAAAAGCTAGAACAGAGCCCCTTTTTTTTTCTCCTTTCTTAATCATGTTGTACCAGTTTTGAAAATTAGTTTAATGACCTCATCTTTCCCGCAGTGAAACTTCCCTTTATATATGAGCCAAGTCGTCAGAAAATGCTGCTTAGTTGATGTTACCAGTTGTTAAAGATCACTTCTACATTAGCATGAATTCTGATGCTTAGTAAAATCATCTATCCTCTCTGTTTTTATTTCCTATCAGGCTGCTAAATGAGGGGGTGGACCCAAATCACCGGCACCGCCTTGGTTGGACCGCTCTCATGGTGGCTGCCATGAACCGCCAGCACAGGTGTGTGTATGTTACAACCCACTTTAGAAAAAATTGTTGCCACAATATTAAATGTGAATCTTTTGTGCCAACGCGTCCTCCCTAATGACCGCCATTTTCATTTACGATCCGTTCAGAAAATCCCTGTCAGACCAAAAAAAATCAAACGGCCTCATGCTCCATAGTACGAGTCGGAACAGGCCCCATCCCTTTAATTCTATTAACAATCCATTAATATTCTATGCCCGTATAGTATTTTGTCATTATGCAGCTGTCTGCAGGCGTTATTGTGTGTCATGCATGTGCTCTAGTTGTTACAGTATGTCCTCACAAGTGCAACTCGTCGAGTGACAGACGGTCTTTACCCGGTCCCCCATCTCTCTGTCCAACAAATTAAATTAGCCTCCTGGCCCCCAGAACACACACAGCACGGCGAGGGGCCGAGGTTAAGACCGGGCTAAATCCAATTTCAGCCTTTTTTTTTTTTCTTTTTTTTCCCCCCCACCCTACATCAGGACTCTTTGGCCACTTTTTTTTGTTTAAGAGCCTCACTTCCCCGTGAGAAATGTAATGTGAAATTTTAATGTGAAGATAGCATAACATGAGCTAATGCTCATTTATCCAGCACTGTTAGTCATGTTAGCATATGTTTGCGTCACTTTCCAAGCTTGGATTTTCATCATTTCTGTCAAACGTGTTTAAATCTTCATCTAGAATTCTACAGTCATGTTTTTTTTTTTTAAATGTCACATCTGTAACTCACCCTCAGAGACAAATACACTCCAACACTTTGATCATTTTAGTTTGTGTTGATGTTTTAGCTGCAGCAAATGGCACCATGTGTGCTGAATGATCGCTGGTGTGTGACGTGTTTGTCATGTCATGTTTAATGATGTCTCGCTGTGAGTCAGGTGTTTTTGGTCACAAATTTGATGTCTGTGTCTGTACGCACTCTCTGTGTCGCTGCACCATCCGCTGCGTGTGTGTGCGTGTGCGCGTGTGATGTGTGTGTGTGTGTGTTGTGCGCGCGTGTGATATGAGTGCCATAACTCAGCGAGTAGGTGACACTCCTCTGTTTTTAATTCCATCCTCCAACCCCCCAGTGAGCCGTCACTGCTACAGGGAAGACAGAACATCGCTTCACACACATCACTCACACATCTCTCACTCTCCCTCTCTCACATAAGCTCAGCCACTCACAAAACAGCCACACACACACACACACACACACAAACACAAACACACACACGGACAAGAAGGATGCACACATGAACAAACACACACAGACATCAGGAGTTCTTAGCAAGTATCTTACTGGCCAAATGCCTATTACTCAGTCACACACAACTTTATTTGCAACCATTAAGTGAAAACACAGGGAACATTGCTCATGAGCGAGTTGTAGCCTGTAGCCAGGATGTCAGCACCAAGCTCACTGTTAAATTAGTCCACCACTTGCTGACAGGTTGGATTTTTTTTTTTTAAATATTTTGCTGTTTCCATGAGACACAAGATTTCACTGCTTTTTTCTTTCCCATGTCTTTTTACTTGGATTTTATATATATAAAAACAGTCATTGAATGTCACAGTGGAAACAGGGTAAAGAAAAAGATAAGCTAACACAATAACAGTGTCACCGCTTTTTTTGGGGACACTGTGTCCGTCTGATCATTTGTAGGTTTATTGTCCATAATGCAGCCTCGCTGTGGTTCAGGGGATGAGGTGTGACTGTGTGTAAGAGAACGAGGGGTGGACCAGAGGGGTGTGTGCGTAAGAATTGAGGGTTTTGACATTGGGGGGGGAGGGTGGGCGTGTGTTTGCTTAGCTTTGATGTGGGGCTAAACCAGGGAGGCGCAGGGCCTTGGTCCACTGTTTGCACTCTTTAATGCACAATGCCCATCTCCATCTCTCTTTCTCTCCCTCCATCCCTCCCTCGCTGCATTCACGTGTACAATGAGCGCTTAGCCGTGTGTAACGGTTGTTGATCGTTCCGACCTGTCTGCCGAGCGATTCAATGGGGGGTAAAAGGGGGGCAGAAACAAGGGAGAGGAGAGGGATGATGGAACGAGAGGATGAGTGGCTTGTTGGGAAGGAGAGAGGGAAAGAATAGTTCAACTGCAGAGAGAGTGATGTGGAGTGGGATTATGGGTGTGGGATCAGGATTAACTCAGGCATAGAAAAAAAATCACCTAGGTGATTCCAGCGAAATATCAAAGTATTGTGGTCACGTCACAACCCAATTATCAGTTTTCATTTACAGTGTGTCTGTTTCTCCGGCAGCGCTTAAAATCAATATTCCCTCTGATGAGCAGCCTTTCCAACTATAAATGTGATAAAATAAAGATATAATAATGCCTGTCCACATTAAGAGAATCAATAGGCACATTAACCGCATTTTATACTGCATTTTTATGCACATCAAACAGGATGAAATAAGAAATGGATCGGGATCGGCCTAGATAACAGCTCTACTTCTGATTATTAGCTTTGAGAAACTCTGTGTATTACAGATGGCCATAGTGACTGACATGCAGTGCCACCACCCTATGCATTTTAAAATGATTATTATCAACTCGTTGTTTGTTACAACCGCATCGCAACTGCTGCATTATTAAGACAGCTGTCAATGGGAGTTAATGTAAACTTCTCTAATGTGATGATTGAACAACAAGAAAAGCCACTGGATTTAAGTTAGCGAAATTGAATACATAACTTCTCCAAGTGCTTTAAAGAAGTTAGGTCTTTGAAAAATTCCTATCATATTCTACAGGCTGTTATTGTTCATAAACGTCTGTCTGTGTTTGTGACTTTTCACATTCAAAGCTGATGATATGCCCAAAAAACAAAAACCTAAATTGAGACCCAGCTAAATATATTTACATTCGAGTAAAAAGATTACAAGGCTGAAATAAAAAAATGAAACATAAGTGTAGTGGACCCCTCTTGCTGGCACCTAGTTGGCCCCAGGTGCACACCGAGTGAGATGGGGTCAAGTGAGGTCCATCGTCTGGGCCAGGTGGTCAGAGACATGGATGGTCAGCTCGGCTCGGGTGTCTATTATAGCGCAAGAGAGACGGAAGTGTCTGCTTCCTGTCTTCCCTCCGGGGCAGGATGGGAAACCAACACCAGCCCCAAGCAGCAACACCAGTTGCAACTCTTTAGACTGACCTGGTCATTTAAATCTACCAACCTCAGCTTCAGTTTGTTAAGTGATTTATGGGTATTATTTCAACATTTTGGTCATACAACATGGAGACGATCCTTCCACTGACTGTGTAGTTTCTTCGTGTCCATTCTCTCGACATGTCCTGGATCAAGATGCTGGCGAGCTGATGCCGCGCACTTCAGCATAAACTCACAAATCCCCATCATAAAAGGAAGTTAGAGAAATTTGCCTCAAGATACACTATAATACACGGTCATCATTGTAATGCCAAATGCAATTGTCGGAGTGATGGTTTGAATCTATGGACCTGAGGATGAAATTGTAAAAATCAAACAAAATAAAAAAAGACAGTAAAGCTCAATGAAAGTCTATTTCTAATTGATTTTCCAATTTTCTGTTTTGTTTAAAAGCTGCCTTCATATCATGCTACGCCATTGTGCAGACACTAAGATTGGCAAAGAAGTTCCTCAACAGCTTGATAACTCCCCCCTTATTTAATTACCTTACAATTGCTCCATTTTGTCTTCAGTTAACCGGTAAAAATCTTACAATCTTGTAATTCACAGGTCATTTTATATTTTAACGTCTGTAGTTTTTACTTTCGTCCCGGTGCTTTAAAAAACAAAAACAAACAAAAAAAGAGTTAAACCTCAATAACATCTTCTTGCCTTCGGTTTGGCCTCAAATTAGTGCTGCATCTCTCCTCCTAAACATCCCAAATAAAGTTAGCCACTTGATCATCAGTTGATTAGTAAAACTATAAACTGTTTTCAAAAGCTCATTAGGTTTAGCACCATCCTTTATAATTAAATCTCCCGCTCTTTCATCTTTTTAACAGCGCTTCCCTCCTTTCAAATACTCCTCCTCCTCATCCTCCTCTTTTCTGCAGTTTTCTTCTCTTTATCCCTGTGTGTTTACCTTTCTGATGCCATTAACCCTTTTCACACCGTCTCAATTCTTCACACAGGCCTGCCCAGCCTCCTGTGACCGGCCACAGTTAGTTTGTGTGCGCCGGTATGTGTCTCAGAGGATGCATCCATGTGTTTGTAGAAGTGCTTGCAAGGGTGAGAGGAGAGCCCTCTGTGGGTCACGGCTCTCCCCCATCGTGCCCCCGCCAACCCCCAGCCACAGTGATACAGTAACAAAAGGAGACCCCCCGATAGTCCTTTTATACCCCCTCAGCAAGGTCAGACACAAAGACCTGACCAGGCTGTTCTCAGCATCACTCTCCCACAGAAACATACAAACTACCCGAGAGGTAGAAGAGAAACTCTGTCCTGTTCTTCTTGTCTTAGCATTTTATCCGCTCATTGGTACCCCAAACTGATACAGGAAGCAGGTTAATTTAGAGATGCAACAATGTATGAATAAATGGACCAATTGCTGATCGATCACATTGTTTTTCAGGAGATGTCAAACATACACTTGTCTCACCCTTTTAAATGTGAGGATCTGATGCTATTTGATAGCTGGGAATATCTAAGCTAAATAATATTATAGATTTTTTTTAAATCAACTTTCAGACAGACAATTAATGGAGAAATAAATTAAAAACAGACAGCAATTTAAAGGTTTTTTTTTATCAGTTTAGATATACAGTTGTAAGTTATCGCCCCTTTTTAAACATCTCTGATGCTTCAACAAGTTAACAGCTTGTGGAGTTTCATCTTCAGTGATCTCTGTGGTTGAAGATCAGAGCTGATCTAAGAAGTTGCTCCATCATCTGCAAGCTGATAGATCCAGTTGAATAGAAGCTGATGCCTTCAGTAGCATGAATGTCAGTCTGTCATATGTTTAACTGTAGTTGCTCTAAAAATAAAGCCAACCTCGTCCCACAATTAATAATCTTTTTGCTCAGTTTTGCACCATTTCAGGCTTGTTGTTTCCCTGCTCTAACAGTTTAGCTGGAAAAGATCCATCACAGGCACCCAGGCCGCATTATATAGTCACAAGTTTAATGACAGCCAGCAGCGCACTAGCAGAGTTCATGTTTCGGCCATTGCCCCTGCTCTCCCTCCTAGTCGCCACTGACTGGCTGACAATCTTTTGTGTGTTTCTGTGTATTCATATGCATGTCTGTGTCTCAATGTCAAAGCCATCGCTCACGTTCATGTTGGTCAAGAGGGAGTGTGTGTGTGCGTGCGTGTGTACCAGCCAGTGTGTTCTGTAGACGGAGAGACCGTACCTGGAATGTCCGTTGGGTCACAGTGAGTGGTGTTGCCGAGGTAGTCTGTGTTTGTTCTATAAGGCGGTACGCTCCAATGAAGGGCTACACACAAACACCCACAACAACACACAGAGCCCCCCAACCACGGATCCGGAAATGGGGCCGACCCTTGCCCCTACAATGTACATATGTACATGTCACGAGGCAGACAAGTGTGCAGCAAAGGACAAAATTGGGCATTGGAGTGTGTCCGCCATAATTGGACACTCCAGAAATGGAAGTGAAAGAATAGAGAGGAACGCATTTGGTCTGTGTACAGTGTGTTTGTTTTAGAACATTGAGAACTTTTTTTCAACTTTTTTTTTTTTTTAAACCATTGCTCAGCACAATCCATAATTAAGATCATTTTCTGTTTGTTGTGGCAACACCAGCATGGTAACTGATATTACTTAACTGCAAGAGGACAATTGATGATAAACTTTCCAGTATATATAAGCATGTACAGGCTACAAAGTCATTTGATACAAAGAATGCCAAGAACAGTAAAGTTACTGTTGCCAGTCAGGGCTAGTCTTCCTTTAGATGTGAGTTTTGTTAGATGATATCCATGATCTGAAGTTATTTTTAAAAAATACTGTATATGCATCTGATATATTATGGCTCTTGAATATTTTTTTCTAAAGAAAACAAATATCTGTCATAATGACTGAAATGCAAATACAGAATCCTCTAAGCGTCATCAATGTTCATCTATAAATGTGTGTGTGTGTGTATTTCTGTTTTTGGTGTTTTGCAGCGTGGTGAAGGTTCTTCTTGAAGCTGGTGCTGATCCAAATGCTGGAGACCACTTCAACAACGTTTATGACACCTCACGGGAGAAAGGCATCCACTCGCTGGAAGGTATAAAAGAAAAAAGAAGAAACCAATTTGTAACTGTGCACACATTTGTGGTGTGTTTGCTATATTACACATATGAATCCTAAGTGTAGTACCAGAGATTATGAGACATTATAATTTGCATAAACATTTGCATATATGTACACATTTCATTTCTTGTGCGTTATTCATTTTATATGTTCTCTGACAAGTAGCGCATGTTTTATTTGTTTTTTCTTTCGAGCTGCATACCCAGTCACACTCAAACACACAGGCAGGATGGCACACACACACACGCACGCACACACACACGCACTTCACCCCCTCCCACTCTGTGTTGAGTTTCTGCAGACATATTTATATGGGATATGTATATTGCAGACATTTATATGGCTGTCAGGTTTGGGTCCACGTGGGGCCGGCATAGCGTGGGGAAGCGTTTCCCAGACGCACACTGATGGATGGGCTAGGGGGGCCTGTGCGACGCTTTATTGGGTTAGCTATGATTATCCCGCCCTGCCTCTCTCTCACACACACAGACACTGCGGAGAGAAACTGTCGTTGAGATGGAGAAAAACAGTGGGATGGATGGAGGAAGAGGAAGACTGATGAAGGACAGAGGAGGGGAAGGAGGGAGGCAGTGAAAGAAAGGGTGGGGAAGATGTGAGGTTAAAGATGGAGGAGAAGGAAGAGGATGCAGTGATGGAAGGAGGTGGGTGGGGGGATTGATGGAAATGGGTGGGATGATGAGGGAGAGGAGAGGAAGTCAGGAAATGGATGAGACAAAGTTATTGGGAGTGAGGAAGAGGGTGCAAGCGATGAAAGGAAATGATGGATACCAAGGAGGAGAGGAAGGAGGTGGAAAAAATAAAAATGGATGACGGAGGAGTGGCACAAGATGAGTGCTCTTTTGGAAAAGAGAAATAAGGAGAGAATGATAGACTATTGCTATTATAAGCAACGAGCACAGCAAAGGAGACCCTAAAACGCAGTTCACATTATTCCGATCAGGTTGAGCTCAAATTTGCGATAAATGAACATCTTTTCCAAAGCTGGAAACAGAGAACACAATGTAGTAGTCGGCGGTGTTGTCATTGCCACGCTTACTGCAGATTCATCATTGACTGTGAATAGGTTAGTGTTCAATCTAGAGGCTGAAGCTATCCTAGTCTAATATAGTCATTCTTCACTCATAATCGTCCTCCAGGAAGTACACTGGCTGCATCTTAGATTGGAGATGCCTATCCTATTTCAGTCTTATCAAAAGAACATGTTAGACATCAGGAAATTTTAGTTTTTATGACAACCCCCTAAATCCAATTTGTGTCCAGCAAAGTTTTGTGTCTTGCTCAGACGCCTTTTGCTCTCTGTCGCTCCCTGCAGTCCTGGTGTCCAGAGAGGATGAATTCAGCAGCAGGCTCAGCAGCAGGGCTGGCTTCCGCGACTGCTCGGCGCTCCACTACGCCACGCTGGCCGATGACCCTCGCACGGTCCGCATGCTGCTCGAGGCTGGTATGTCACGCTCGTCTCCCAGTCCCATCTAGCTCCACCATGAGGTGTTAAAGAACTCATGTTGTCTCCAAGGTTTGACATCATCCTGGTATGACTTGTTACACACTCGAATCTAAATGATTTCATTTGCAGTAAGCTTCTCTGACATCCCTCTTTTACTGTCAGGCACGTTATTTTTTTTTTTTAGACGTATTGTTGAGTTCAGTGTTGCCCCTAACTCATGCCAGATTTCTTCCAGACAAAATGATGTGTGCACAGTTTTGTGTCTTATCCGCTTCAAAAAGCTTTGCTCGTTACCACCAGCTTCAAGCGGCAGTCCTTGAGTGAGATAAAACAGAATTACAAAGCTTATTTGAAATTGATCACTTGTTCATACCACATCGCCTGTTCTCCACCGCGACACTTGCACCTGTCGTTGACTCAGCACACACACACACGCACGCACACACACATATTCTTGGGCCCTGCGGGCAGAATACCCCACCCCCACGCCCCCATGCCCCGACCCCTCCCCCGGTTTCCAGGCGAGCAGCTCTTAAACAAGCCAGGCCTAGTTGACCTGTGACCTCCGCACATAACATGCCCTTGGGGTAACATCACAGTCGCAGGAAGTGTCTTTTTGTGTGTGTTTGTGCGTCTGTGAGTGTGAGAGAGAGAGAGAGAGCATCAGAACCTCCGTTTCAATTAAAATATTCATATGTTCATGTAGACTTTTGCTTTTGACACAAATTGGTTTTGAATCCTTTTTCAGTCATGCGGAGGAGGCGGGTGTCACATTTATGCTGGTTGGGGCATTACTTTTTACATTTTTTAAATTATACACTATTGCCACAAACACACACATATACACACACAAGCTAGTATTAATGTCTTGTTTATGTTTGTGATGGATGGCGCATTCAAAGCTCTGTCTGCCGGTCTCCCGCAGCTCACCCCTGCCTCTGTAAGCACTCCGTACACTTAAACAAATCACCCCATCTAACTCGATCAAATGTTCTGCCGAGGCATTTTTGAATTAAAAAGGTAAGAAATTTCACAAAGCATGAGACATTTGTTTTATGACAATCAGATTAAAGACGGAGTTTTGCTGTTGGTTGTCCGACCAGGCCATCACATGGTTGGCGCCACCATCAGGACCAATAAAAATCATGACATCACACTTTCATAGTCCCAAACGCAGCAGGGCCCATGTGCATAAATATGAAAGGATGCACAGTGAAGGGAGATGCAGATACTCAAGTACGTCCACCTATAATACCATTTTGGATGTACAGCATATGCGAATGAACAATGTTTAACTTTCCTCCATGGTGGTTGCACACTTAAAACACATTTACAGACACAACTGCCAGTCATGTTCTTGTATGGCTGCCTCATTCGTTCAAGATCAACAGATTAAGAATACCTTGGTCTTCTCAGTTTTATGTAAAATAGCACAACCCTTTTTCTCTCATCATGCACCAATTTTGAAGTCTAGTTTTATGAAAAGATGATCTGTTCATTCCAGAAATACTTCAGGGGAAGATGTGTATTATTAATGGAAACGCATGTTACCGTTTCTTTAATCCGTTCCCAATTTGTGAACATGTATCATGTTCACATCATCACAGAAACATCTTATAAACTTCCACAGCTTCAGGATAGATGTGTCGATTTGGTGTGTATCCCATACAGTACCTTGTTATTTCCCTTGTGTTTGTGTGCTTCCATGTTGCCCTAGTGGCCACGGGTTTGCTCTTTTGGCCTTAGCCGGCCCTGGACTCACATGTCCATCCATCACAGTCTCCAGGCCCACCCTCGGGGTCCTTTTTGCCCCACTGTCCCTCACCCTACCTGCAGAGGGTCTCTAGCTTCTCCCCAGGCTCCACATCAGGCCCGTGGCCAGGGGCGCTCAGTAATGGACGGCTCTGTAGGTGGTAGGAGGCCAGAAGAGACACACATGCTCACAGATGCTTACAATACAGATATAAGGACACACACACGCACACACACAGACACACACACGCACGCACAAAGACCAGCAGGGACTCTCTCCCACCAGCTGCAGTGAAAGAGAGGGAGGAGGAAATGGGAAAGGGGAGGTCTCTCCTAATAGGCATAACTAAAGCACTCCTAATGAAGGGATCCTGTGTATGCGTGTGTGTGTGTGTGTGTGTGTGTGTGTGTGTGTGTGTGTGTGTGTGTGTGTGTGTGTGTGTGTGTGTGTGTGTGTGTGTGTGTGTGTGTGTGTGTGCGTGCACATGTGCGTGTGTGTATATGTGTGTGTGTGTGTGTGTGTGTGTGTGTGTGTGTGTGTGTGTGTGTTGTGCAGCCTTGGTGGCAAATGAACGTTAAGGTGAAGAATGAAGGTGCCTCCTTATCATCAGATGTCTTCTGGTTTCAGTAGATCAGTCGAAGTCACTCGAAATGAATACATGAGCACCTGCAAAATAAAATTAACCCTATATAAATCTATATTTTGTATTCTTCACACTAGAAACTGTTATGAGGCAGGAAGCAACAGGTAACACTGATCAGCTGATCAGCGACTGTAACACTGATGAGTGTAAAACGTTTACTCTCTTTTACCTGGAATATTTCACAGTAATTTACAATAAAACCACAACTGCATACTCTGCATACTTCACAGCTCAGTCAGTGAGCCTCCGTGACCTCGTGGTGACCTTGCTGTGACCTCGTAGTGACGTTGTGGTGAAGTCGCGGTGACGTCGTGGTTGTGTCGCGGTGATGTTGCCGTGGCGTCGCCGTATGCAGCCACAGGATTACAGTAACTTGCTGTGCATAAATTACAGTGACTTCCTGTGTTTTTAAACGTAATGCAGTAAAAGTAATGCAGTCAAGACGAGAACGAGAACGAGAACGAGAACAAGACATTACTACCAATAACACGGCCAACTCACCAGAAACACCAGAAATACGGCAGACTCAGATGATTCGGTTCACTGATTCACTCCAGTCAGTGAATCTAGGTAATAAATATTGCAGTAAACAAGTGGTTAAACACACTGGTGATTGTTATGTGGGGGATATAATTTACAAACATGATATGATGTTGACTATTATTCGCATGCAATTTTGTATTTGTGTATATAGTATATAGTATACTTAATACACATTTTGCATTTTTGTTCAGTTTGGTTGTTTTTGTTTATATAACTATTTTAAATATTTAATTCTTCGTGTGTTTCTAATTTGCACAATCAGCATCACTGTATAGCATGAGCATTTTTATATTCTACTACTGCACACATGTCCTCGAGGACTGCATACGGGTCCTCTACTACTGCATATAGGTCCTCTGCTACCACATACACGTCCTCTACTACTGCATACAGGTCCTCTACTACTGCATACTGCTCCTCTACGACTGCATACGTGTCCTCTACTACTGCATACTGCTCCTCTACGACTGCATACGGGTCCTCTACTACTGCATACGGGTCCTCTACTACGGCATACGGTCCTCTACGACTGCATACAGGCCTCTACTAGTGCATACTAGTCCTCTGCTACTGTATCCGCATCCTCTACTACTGCATACAGGTCCTCTACTACTGCATTAGCATCCTCTACTACTGCAGACGCGTTCTCGACTACTGCATATGTATCGTCTCCGACACATCCTCTACTACTGCAAACGCGTCCTCTACTACTGCATATGGTCCTCTACTACGGCATACAGGTCTCTACTACTGCATAGGGGTCCTCTATTACTGCATACACGTCCTCTACTATGGCATACAGGTCCTCTACTACTGCATTAGCCTCCTCCACTACTGCAGACGCGTCCTCTGCTACTGCAGACGCGTTCTCTACTACTGCATGTGCATCCTCTACTACGTGTCCTCTACTACTGCATAATCATCCTTGACTATGTGTCCTCTACTACTGCATACAGGTCCTCTAATACTGCATACGCGTCCTCTACTACTGCATACGTGTCCTCTACTACTGCATATGGACCATGATTCAATGTTCCACACGCGACTCAATAAATACAACATGATCTTTGTCACAAGGTTCCTGGTTTTCATTGATCCTTTCGTCCCCTTCTGGTCACAGGGCCTCTGTCACTCATGCAATGATTTCTGGGTAAGTTATAGATCCTGTAGCTTACTGACATCATAATCAGCAGCCATTCAAAATTTAAAGGAGCTTTGAGATGAAATGTGATGAGATGGATAAGTGTGTGTGTGTGTTTTTGTGTGTGTGTGTGTGTGTGTGAGTGCGTGTGTGTGTGTGCGTGCATGCGTGCGCGCGCGCGCATGCGTGTGTGCGTGCACACGTGTGTGTGTGTGTGTGTGTTCCAGTTTTCTCGGTCAATAGTTTAAAATAATATTAGCCTAGCAAACCACACACACTCTCATTTCATGGACGATTAAAATGATGTTGAGAGAGTGAGAACAGCTGAAGAGAATTAGAATCAAAGGGAAGAGGAGAGACCAGAAGAGAGACCAGGAGCGAGACCAGGATGCAGGTTTATTCGTAGAATCTCAGCCATCTTTGGAGAAACATCTTACTGGCTTCTATCTTGTAACCTCCTCGGTCGTCATGGTAAACGGCTGCTCTTCAGTACAAGCGCCTCTACATTAACAGTGACAGTCTAAGAACTAACGACGACACATCAATAAAACTGATGAACTGCTAAGACAGCGGGAGTAGCAGCAATACGTTACTAAGACAACGGCCATTACCTGGTGTCACCTGGAACACCGAGGAGTTTCGGATGAATCGTCACGGTGAAAACAGATTCTGGAATGAGACGAACCAGCTTGATGTTTCTGTGAGACTGAAGGTTTCACTTAATGGAACATTCACAGCCAGGAGAGACAGAGTGTGTGTGTGTGTGAGTGCGTAGGTGTGCGTGCGTGTATGTGTGTGTGTGTGTGTTTGTGTGCATGCGTGTGTGCGTATGTGCTTGTGTGTTTGCATGTGTGTGTGTGTGCGTGCGTGCGTGTGTGTGTGTGTGCGTGCGTGTGTGTGTGTGTGCTGCCACTCTCTGTCTCTCTCCCTCGGTCTCGCCCTTCATTCCTTCTCTAACTGGCTCCAGATGTCGGAGGATCAGAGGAGGAGGGTCATGAAATGGAGGTCGTTGTGACATGGAAGCGTGCCGAGAGCGGTGGCGGCCATCTTGCAGGTCCTGTGGCGAGCGATCATGGTCAGAATCAGCTGATTCTGGCCCCCGTCGGGTTTCCTGGTGTCGGTGCCGGTCCGTTTGTCTGAATCAGTCGGATGTTCATGAGCTTTGACTCAATGGCTCCACACTGAAAAGCATGATGGGAAATGTGGGAGGCCACCGCCTGTTGCAGCAGCAGGGTCAAGGGACAGTAAGCGACATCATTTCCTGTCTGATCGGCCGCTGGAATGTGCCGCTGGGCCGGTTCAGCCAATGAGAAGTCATGATTCAAAAAGAGAGAGACAGACAGGAAGTCAGGGAGGGAGGAGCTCACGGGAAGAGGAAGTGGAACCTCCTGTCGCTACTGCAGCCAGGTCAAAGGTCACACGAGACCATCAGGGTCTCTCTCCTGAGTTGGTTACCATGGAGATAGCAGAGAGGACAGCTGCTGTCTCTCTCTATCTCCCTGTCTCTCTCTCTCACACACGTAGTTCATGCGTGTGTGTGTGTGTGTGTGTGTGTGTGTGTGTGTGTGTGTGTGTGTGTGTGTGATGTATGAAGTCTACAGTTATATACCGTCTATAGTTATATACAGTGCATAGTTATATACAGTCGTCGGTCATATACAGTCTGTAATTATGTACAGTCTATGGTTATATACAGTCTATTGTTATATAGTCCAACTATCTCAACTAGGGTGGTAGTTGAGATAGTTTTTTTTTTTATTATTATTGTTTTGGAGGTACAGTATGTGAAATTGTTCAATAGAATTATTTTTTTCATTATTATATGTCGTTATCAGTAAAATCTGGGTAGTTGTTTATAATTGCATATTATGTGTTTGTACATTTTCTAAATTGCAAATGGAAGCATTTATTTATAAATTGCTCATATGAGGAATCATGGACAATGAAAAACAGCAGTAGGAATATATGCGTTAATACTTCCTCCTGCTCCTTTTTGAACATGTGATTCATTTATGATACTGAAGTTCTGTTTACAGTTGAGTTTATGTTGAACTGCACTCTTTGAATAACAGTATATGTTTCATTGTATTGGATTGTTTTTTTCTTGTCTTTTTCTGTTTCATTTGTTTTGTTTCCATGTCTGAAATAAAGAATTCCATCATCATCATCACCATCATCATCATCATGTACAGCCTGTGTGTGGATCATCGGCTTCATCCCTCCCGTCTTCCCATTTCCTGTCTCTCTGTTATGACTTTGAAACAAACACATATTTTTCCAACTGTTCCTCCGTGTGACTGTTCCTGTGTGACTGTTCCTGTGTGACTGTTCCTCCGTGTGACTGTTTCTGTGTGACTGTTCCTCCATGTGACTGTTCCTGATGCTGCTGGGTTGATCCTTCTGGAGCCTCATTTGCAGTGTCGGGATGAATTTTAACTCACATCCGAAGGAAATCCATCAAAAAGGAAAGTAGAGCTCATATTCTGAGAATAATAGAATATGTGCCTGGTATTTTAGCTCCTCCCCTCTGCAGTGGTGGTGGGCGGAGTCAGGCTGTGATTGGCAGCTCAGAGACACTGAGCAGCTCAAGTGATTCTCAGTGTCCCTTTACATGTGTTCAACAGATGTTCAAATGTACGACAGGACCAGGACACACACACACACACACATACACACACACGCACACCCATGGCATGAACACACACACATGCACGCGCGTATGAACACACGCACACACATACACGCATGAACAGACACACACGTGCATAGACACACATACCAGCCAAAAATAACACGAGATAAACCAAATGCAGCATATTGTGTGTGTGTGTGTGTGTGTGTGTGTGTGTGCGTGTGTGTGTGTGTGCCAAAAGCACACCCTTTTCCCCATCTCAGCTGGCCAATCAGAAGAGCTAAAATAAACGGTGACCTTTGACCTTCTGCCGTCTTGCTCTCACATCGAAAGATAAACAAACAGTAACGCCATCGTCCACTCACATCAAACCTCCGACTGTCAGCAGCACCACGAGTGAGTGAGTGAGTGAGTGTGAGTAGGTGAGTGAATGAGAGTGTGAATGAGTGAGTGTGTGAGTGAGTTAGTGAGTTAGTGAGTGAGCAAGCAAGCGAGTGAGTGAGAGTGTGTGTGAGTGAATGAGTGAGTGAGTGAGTGAGTGAGTGAGTGAGTGAGAGTGTGAGTGAGTGAATGAGGAGAGTGAGTGAGTATGTGAGTGAGTGAGAGAGTGAGTGAGTGAGTGAGTGAGTGAGTGAGTGAGTGAGAGAGAGAGTGAGAGAGTGAGAGTGAGCGAGAGAGTGTGAGTGAGTGAGTGAGTGATGAGTGAGTGAGAGTGTGAGTGAGCGAGTGAGCGAGTGAGTGAGTGAGTGATTGTGTGAGTGAGCGAGTGAGTGAGCGAGTGAGAGTGTGTGAGTGAATGAGGAGAGTGAGTGAGTGAGTGAACGAGTGATTGTGTGAGTGAG
>CAAKHG010045430.1:28927-40236 GCA_901007715.1 Dactylopterus volitans
TCATGTTGAATCTTTTTTTTTAAACTTTGTGAAGGTCGAGGATGGTGCGGTGTCATACTGTCGCGTTGCCTTGGCAACTACTGTTGCTCTTTTCTCCCCGTCTTTAACGCATTAGCAGGAAGTACGACCTCACAAGCAGACAGCGAGACATCTCATTGGACGTGACGATTCTTCTTTATTGTGACTGGCTCCTCTCCAGATGGAGATCTTCTCAAACATCTATAATCAAAATAATTTCAATTGCTAATGTGGACAAAAAGGCACAACATGAAAGCAGCAGCCAGAGCAGCTTCACCACCTCCAGACTGGAGACATGCAGGAGATGTTTATCGCCCAAAAAGATTCAACTTTTATGACTCAAACATGTAAATCTCCTGTCTTGTCAATGAGTCCGATGACCAAAGAGTTGAGAAGCTGGAAAGTCCTGGCTGGAACGTCCTGGTGTCCAGAGTGCCGGAGGTTCCGGTTGTTGTGGGGGAACCAAACGAGTGCCTGACTTCAGCTGTGATGTCGGGCGCTCTCGTACCTTCTCGTACGCCTTCATCCTCGACAGCCATGAAACACAAGACACGCCCAATCTTTTCGTTACAAAACAAATTTCTGAAAAGTATGTTTCGTATAAAAACACTCATCTACTCTGCTTAAAAAAAAATGAACAAAACATCAGGTATAAAAAGTGCTAAAATACAAAACCATCCATAGTTCTACAATCCGACAGTTTAAAAAAAAAAATTCTCTGGTTGTCCTGTCAAACTTGAAACAGTTCCCACATTTTGGGATCCGGGATGTGGTTTTTCTTCCACAAGGTTGGAAGTGGCACAAATAATACTTGACAAAAATGTGGCTTTTCCATCCATGATCTTCTTTTCGGAATTTCCGCAACATGAATGGAACTGTTGCGTCCAGGTTCTGCACTCGGGAAGGGTGCAGAACCTGAAGCAAACCTCTGAGTTCTGCTGTCTTAGTTTTCACTGCTAAAAGCACAGGCCTTTAAATGTCCCCTCAGGGTCTGAGAACAGTTCCAAATCCTTCAGTATGGGAACTTTTGAGGGCCGAGGTTCACATCAAATTCACTGAAATGCTTTAAAAACTTCAGAAGTGGGCTCACAAGCATTTGTAGGCTCCAATAAACTCAGAATCTTTCCAGTAGTTCTGTAATGAGACACAGATATTCCCCAAAAGCTTCAAGAAGGTCTCCCAGTAATCCAGAGAATTTCACCAATGGAACAATCGCAGTAATTTAGATAATGCCTTACGGATCTTGTATCAAAGTTCTCAAAAGAGCTCCACAAAACCATGGGTGGTGTTCTCAAAGGATCCTTGAGATTTCCTGAAAAGGTTGTTGAGCGTTTTCTTAGGGAATCCAGGAATGTTCGTCAGATTACGAGGAAAACAATAGTGAAACCTCAGGATGTGGTGTCGGCATGTCACCTCATGAATCTCTTGAGAGCATCCAGAGATCCTGCAGGTTCATAATTCCCATCTGACGAAGATTCAGCCTGTTCGGAATTCCTGCCAATCTGAATGCGCCTCTAAAGCGTTTAAGACTCTACAACTTTCTTAAAACAATTCCACAAGCTGCCAGTGCACTCTTCCGATGGAATAACAGAATATTCCAGATGAGTAGACAGATCCACACGATAGACACGGAACCTGGATGTTGCATCTCAAGCAGGAAGAACCGTTATAAATCCATTTGGGTACAATTCGGCCTCCATGTTTTTTTGTTTTTATTTTTACACTTGAGTTTTGACGAGGAAGAAATTCCACAAAGCCAAACGCCAACCTGCCGTCACAGAAGGACATGGGGACCAATCCCAGCCAGGCCCATGTGCCATGGGCGGAGCTACGTGATGACAGCAGGACCAGATAAGGCACTTACATTGTCCTGACAGCTTATCAGTAGGAAAATCCTCGCTCGTCATGTCTGCGGTTTGGAATTAAAAATGACCAGTCAGGTCGAGGTAGGAAGATCGTTGGGTTTCCTGAGCAGAGATTGGCTGGTGTAATCTGACATGACAGAGCGAGATGTCCGAGTGTTAAAGGAGCCAGGTGCTCGTGTGGCTGGTGGTCAATGCTGTCCTGGCTTCTGATTCGTCAAATTACAAGGCAGGAAGTCCCACCAGCGCGAGGCGGAGCACTTCCTGCTCCTTAAACGTCACGGCCGCGTCTCAGGAGGCGGAGTCTCTCTGGGCCGGCTGAATGGTCAGAGCTCAGGGCTGTTTATGAACAGTCAACTGGGGACGGCTGTGATTGGTCAGTAGACCACGGAGGACGGAGCCTTGTGTATCCTGAGTGTCTGAATGGAGGACAGGATCTTCTTCTGGTGTCCGGCGAGCGTCACTCCCACTCTTAGCAGGTCTCTATGGAAACAGAACGGCATGCAGAGAACGGACAGAGGTCAGAGCCCAGAATCACAGTCCCCTAGAACCCAGACGGTTTATCAGAACCACGTCAGTGACACACAGGAAACGACGCGTCGGCGGCCTCTTACTCGGTGTGGAGCTGCGAGACGACGTCCAGGCTGCTGAACCCGGCCTGCAGGAAGCTCTGCTCGTAGCGCTCCATCTTGATGGCTCGCAGCCACTCGGAGACGGAACCACAGGCCGAGAGAGGAGGCGGGACCCGCTGGTCCAGCAGCGGCTGAGACAGACTGGCAGACACAGAGGATAGGACAGGATGGATCACCAAGATAGATATCTTCATTTAGCTAAAGCTAAACCAGCGTGTAGCTTACCAGCTAAGCTTAGCTAAACTAAGAAAGATATGTCAGCTAGCTTAGCTAAACTGTTTCTTGATACGAGAGCATCCTGCTTCTTACTGCCACCATGGACAAGCAGGCAGAAAGACAGTCAGGCAAGCAAACAGGATGGCAGCAGACAGGCAGAGAGACAGGTAAACAGGCAGAAAGACAGGCAGGCAGAGAGTCTGGCAGGCAAACAGGAAGGCAGACAGATAGGCTATTGCATCATTGCGAGCGCGCCTGAACTCCTCTGCCTGTATAAGCAGCTGTCAATCACTCCGCTGGCTGGCTCACAAGCCCCGCCCCCGCTGTGCGTGCATGTCTGCCTCCGAGGCAGACTGACCTTTGACACTTGAACTCCAGGAGCTGTTTTATAAATTACATTCCACACCTGTCAATCAGACGACAGCACCCACGCCCACCCTCACCCCAAACCCACCCCAGCCCAGCAGGAAGTGGGCGTGTCACGCGGCGCCGGCCGCAAGCGCACAGACGGGCGTACTCGAGTCAAACTCTGAGTGAGGCCAGTTACCGAGCCTCACCTCGGTCCCTCTGGGTGTGTCAGCTTCAGGGTGGCGGGGTTTCGAATCAACCTATCGAGCGCAGCTACCACGTCGCAGAACCTCGGCCGATTTGCTCGTTCCTTCTGCCAGCAGTCCAGCATGAGCGCGTGCAGGGAGGCGGGGCACTCCGGCGGAGGTGGCAGCCGGTAGTCCTGCTCGATGGCGTTGATCACCTGAGAGAGGGAGACGGCAACAACGAGACACGTGACCACCGCTCATCAACAACCAACCAGGATATGATGTCATCGATGACTTGTTTTGGGGCTTTTTGGTTCATGCTCACGTCCTGGTTGCTCATGTCCCAGTATGGTCGTTCTCCGTATGACATCACTTCCCACATGACGATGCCGTAACTCCAGGCGTCGCTGGCCGACGTGAACTTCCTGGAATCAATCAGACGGTTCTTCAGCTGACGGCACGAACGCAACGGATCTGCCACCCGCTCACATCTGACACTCACCTGTAGGCGATGGCCTCGGGGGCCGTCCAGCGAATAGGAATCTTCCCTCCCTGACACACACAGACAAACACTTGCTCAATTTCAAAATAAAAGCCCAAAGCCACAAAGAAATCAAAAAGCAGTAACTGTTCTGCAGCCAGGGGGAACCATTCACAGCTTTAGAACCTCAAGGAACCCCCTTAGAGTTAATGATGTCACCAAACCCTACCAAACAAACAAGACACAAGAAGCCAATGGCTTCTTGGCGAATGAATGTCATGAACACTCGAGGTGTCCTGTTCCTTTAAGGCTCATTTACACACACCAGCACTGTAAAACTAGAACCTCAGCAAAGACAACAATAAGAAATAAAAGCTACTACTGTTCACAAGACTGATTGAGACCGAGACAAGAAGTTTGTCTTTGCTGCAAATATTTTAAAAATACGAGTTATCAAACTCTACATCAACAAAGACATTTCCAGAATCTGAATGCTAACATGTTAGCCTATTAGTAAGCGTTGCTAGCACTCACCAGAGAGCTGGTGTACGTCGGGTCAGAGGAGTTTTCAGTCAGGAACCTGCTGAGACCAAAGTCTGAAACCTGAACACAAAACAGATGAGCTTACCACGGTGCTTCATACAGACAGACAGACAGACAGACAGACAGACAGACAGGTAGGTAGCAGCACCCAGTCTCACCTTACAGACCAGGTTGGAGTTGACCAGGATGTTGCGTGCCGCCAGGTCTCGGTGGACGAAGCTCATGTCGGACAGATATTTCATGCCGGCTGCAATGCCACGCAACATCCCCACCAGCTGGATGGTGGTGAACTGTCCGTCATTCATCTACACAGACAGACAGGTGGTTAGATGGTGTATGGCGACCATCATTTCAGGGTGTCTGTATACCCGTCTCACCCTCAGAAAGCTGTCGAGTGCTCCGTTCTCCATGAACTCGGTAAGGATCATGACGGGACAGGAAGTGGTAATGACGCCCTCGAGGTGAATGATGTTTGGGTGCTGAAACTGACCCATGATGGACGCCTCGGACAGGAAGTCCCGCCTCTGCTTCTCTGTGTATCCGCCCTTCAGAGTCTTGATGGCTACGTAGTTTTCTTTCCGGCCGGGCATCCGCAGCCGACCCCGGCACACCTCCCCGAACTCACCTGCACGGGTGCATCAGACATTTTCATTCCTGCTATGATTGTTACACGATGATCTAGCATCATAACCCGCCTGTGGAAAAACCAAGTTCTATGACATGTTATATGGAGGAGGGCTGGAGCTTCTTCACATTTGCAAAACGCTGGCGAGTGGACGCACAACTTTAAAGGCGGAGTCATGTAAAGAGCAAGATGGCTGCTCAGAGAAGTTCTTTAAGGGAGGAACTGAAGAGTACCGAGTTTAGAACCCTGAGGTACTCCACAGTCACCAGAGCAGTCTAGTTAATAACAGCAGTAAAAACAGGTGTTATGTTCCTTTAAGGCTCATTAGTGCATACCAAAACGTCCACACTTCATACAACACACACAGCGTTTTTGTGTGTGTGTGTGTGTGTGTGCGCGCGCGTGCGTGTGTGTGTGCAGCTACTGTAACAGTAGTTGTCTCTGGTGATGACATTAGTGGGGTGTAACTGGATAGCAGTTACCATGGGAACACGGGTGCAAAGTCTGAGCAACACACATGCGTGCGCGCAAACACACACACACACACACACACACACACACACACACACACACACACACACACAGTCTGATGTTTACTTTTAATAAAACTGGATTCAATTGGCATCAGAATTGATGTTTTTGCAGTTTTTCTCATCATGATGGGAAAGTTAGTTTTATAATTTTAGGGGTCAAAGTTCATAAACACTTCAGACATAATAAGACTGAAGTGGAACAAAATAAGTCTTTTAAAACCAGCAATCTCTTCAGCAAATGTTTACAGAATGACAGTCAATACCAGCTTGATGTCAGTGTCCAGTCAAATCTGAATCTTAAAAAAACATTCTGCAAAAAGGTTCCTGGATTTCGTCCAAATCCCATTAACTGATTCTTCAAAAATCGTGAGGTTCTCACAGGTTTATGATTCCTGATCTCAACATTTTCCTACAACTTTAAAACCCTCACAAACAGGACACAAATGATGGTGAGCGAGATGACTCATCACCTCTCGGAAACGTGTCTATACAAAAGGTTCCTGGACTCCTGTTAAGTGCTTGAAAAGGTTCCTTAAATGTGCAGGAAATATTCTCGAGCAATAAAAACGGCTTGAAATGAACTGACCACTCACAGCAAAGGAGGACAGACAGACGGACAGACAGACAGACAGACAGACAGGTAGGTAGGTAGGTAGGTAGGTCACCTGCTCCGATCACTTCCTCTATTTTAACAAAGGAGGCGTCGATCTCCTTGGCAAACTCCCTCACCGCCTCGTTGGGATCCTCATAGGTGAAGGGATCAATGTAGACTTTCATCGCTATGACAACGACACATCACCATCATCATCATCATCATGACCATCATCTTCACCATCACCATTTCAACAGTGCTAAGATGACTCACTCTGTCCCATCTGGTAGTGCCCAGACTTATCAGCCACATCTGAATCCCTCTTTCTCCTGCTGATGGAAAGAGACAGACAGGCGGACAGTCAGACAGACAGGCGGACAGTCTGACAGACATGCAGGCGGGCAGTCAGACACACAGACAGACACACAGACAGACAGGTCTTCAGAGACAAACATCTCCTCTCAGGAATGTTTTTATCGAACGGTGTCGTGTTTCTTCGTCTTAAAATAGTCAACATGCATGACCCACCCAGACTATGTGTGTGTGTGTGTGTGTGTGTGTGTGTGTGTGTGTGTGTGTGTGTGCGCCTGTGTGCATGTGTGTGAGAATGTGTGCATGTGCGTGTGTGTGTGTGTGTGTGTGTGTGTGTGTGTGTGTGTGTGAACCCGAGGTCAGTGTTTCATTGTTCTGCAGAGGGAAGCAGGGCGGGAACATCCTGAACACACACACTTCTTACCGGTAGCAGTACACAACCACGATCGCCACGGCGATGAGCAGCAGGATCCCCATGGAGACCAGAGTGGCTGTCAGCGCCACCTGAGAGTGAGCGGCACCTTCACAACACACACACACAAACACACAGTCAGCGATGGTGTTGATCACTCACGATCCAACCACGAATGCTGCCGTGACAACAGGCGCTCCTACCGTCGGGCAGCGTGCTGAAGCTGCTGGCGCCGCTGAAGGCGCCGTATCCGGCCTGCGAGCGGGCCCGCACCTGCACCAGGTAGTGACTCGCCCGCTGCAGCCCTGACAGCACCACTGAAGAAGTCCTACTGGACACATACTGCCACTGACCCGCCTGCTCGCCATCCTAATGGTGATGACATCAGCCGTTACGACATAGTCCGCCAGACATGCGTGCGTCCGTACGTCCGTGCGTGCGTGCATGCCTGTACCTTGGGGCTGTAGCGCAGCTGGTAGTCCAGGATGTGGTTCTGCTGGTTCTGCAGTGCTGGAAGGTTCCACTCTAAAGACAAACTGGTCTCTGAGGCCGCCGCCCTCCTCACAACCGACACTGGAGGAGGAACTGCACATGCCAACCAATCAATGAATTTACTGCAACTACAGATCTCTGATTGGTGGACACCGCCGTTCAGAGGGGACCTAGTGGGCGGGGCTTCAACTGTTGAACCCAACTCGTCGGTTCTGTCCCGCAGCATTGTCTGATTCTATTTTTCAATCATCACCCATGACCCTGAAATATGGATGATGAAATGGATTCTGGGTAATGTCGCGTGCATGCGTACCATCTCTGCTGCTGGTGATGTTGACGCTGTCAGAGGCCGGCTCCGATTGGCTGAGATCGGAGACGCCATTCAGTGACTGGATGGTGAAGGAGTACTTGGTTTGTGGGCGCAGTCCCCAGACGACGACGCGGCGCTGAGTCAGACCGCTCTGCGCCGGTCGGTACAGGACGCTGTCATCGCACGGAGAACAGGAACCAACCAATCCCTGAAGAGGAGCGCAGGAGGGAGGAGTCAAATGTGAGAGAGTTGAGACAGGTATCAGAGGGAGGAGACATGTGTCAGAGGGTGGGGCCAAATGTCAATGACTGGGGTTAGATTAGACTGGGTCTTGCTGGTGTCCTTGTTACTGGTGGGACTAGTTCCTGAATCCTGGCCTAGCTCAGGGTCCTGGTGTGACTAATCTCCTGGTTACTGGTCTAGCTGGTCTCCTTCTTACTGGTGGGACTGGTTTGCTGGTTCCTGGCCTAGCTCAGGGTCCTGGTCTTGCTCATCTCCATGTCCTGGTGGGACTGCTCTGGTAGCGTACCTTGGTGGCGGCCCCACAGGTGGAGCAGGTGATTCTGTAGTTGAGGTCTCCTCTTCCTCCTCGGTCCAGCGGCTCACTCCACTCCAGAGTCACCATGGTGTCGTTGATCTGACTGATGATGGAGCGAGGAGCAGAGGGGGGGCCTGCCAGGAGGTCAAAGGTCAGGGTTCACTGACAGTCAAATAAAATCAGAGGTCAAACACAGAGACGCTGACATCTTCACCCTGAGTTTAGACGGTTTTCAGAGAATCTGAAAATTAATCTTTGAGAAAAATGTGTCTGTATACACACACACACACACACACACACACATACACACACACACACACACAGAGAGGCAAATATAAGTCTCTTTATTCGTCATCACTGCCAGGGGCAATGGAGTTCTTTGTTGGAAAATACAATGGAGTTGGGCAAGGTGTGTGCGTGTGTATGTGTGACTGTCTGTGTGTGTGTGCGTGCGTGTGTGTGTGTGTGCGTGTGTGTGTGTGACCGCGCACAGTGTAATCTTACCTTTGTAATTTAACAACACACATACACTCAAGTTTTAGGTTCCATGGGGGAGTGTGTGTATGAGTGTGTGCGCGTGTGAGAGTGTGCGTGCGTGCGTGTGTGTGTGTGTTATTCAACACATGGTGTTCAGTTTACTTCAGTTTGGTTAGTTTCCACCATCAGAGACATTGACAGACAGGCAAACAGGCAGGCAGGCTGACTTACGGGTGCAGGCGGCGTGTGGCGAATCCGAATCTGCTCGATAGTAACCATGGTGACAAAGGCAGTGGTGGGAGCCTGGGATCTGTGTCCTGCTATTGGCTGGACATGAGCTACACCCACCTGGTCCTGACTCCGCCTTAAACTGACCTGACGGACAAGCTGAAGTGAAAAAGAGCATTAGCATTAGCATCTCAATCCCACCCAACCAAGTCAATGTAAATATGAACCGTCAATCAATCAATCAATCGCCGTAGTGATCAACCATCAACCATCGGATTGACTAACGAGTGTTGTTATGCTGACACATCTTCTGACACACACACACACACACACACACATACACACACACCAGTAACATCAGTAGGAAGCAATGAGCTGAGGAGGAGTGTATTGGCAGATGCACCAACGCTGTTTAGCTGTGATGTCGAGCAGCCGACAGACACTTGACCGCCGCCACGTTTCCTGCTACTGGAGTCCGGATGAGCGAGGGATGAGGGAGGGATGAGGGAGGATGAGGGAGGGATGAGGGAGGAGTGCAGCTTCAGACAATGAGAGACAGGAAGTGACCTTGGCTCCAACAGGATGTGGAAAATGCTGCCATGATGTCATTACTGCCATCCCCCCACCAAGCTGCGCCCAACACACACACACACACACACACACGCACGCACGCACACACACGCACACACACGCACACACACGCACACACAGACTGTGTGTCAGCAGGTAACCAGAAGCAGCGACGACCTCCGGCTAGCGTTCAGCTGACCTCTGACCTCACAGAGAATAACAGGAAGCTTCGACAACCGGAGTGCCGCCTGGTTCTGCTTCACCCACAACAGAGCAGCAGAACCAGAGTCCAGCCAGGCCCCCTCCTGGCTCTACAGACGCCGGCTTCATTCTCACCCTGGCGGACGGTTTTGCACTTTATACACAAACCTCCGGCATAAAAATGAGCACTCATATTATTTGGCTCTTTTACATCAATTTTACCTGAATGTGTCTTCTCAGCATTTATTAAAAGTGCGTGTATTTGGCTTATGAACAGAAGACAGGGGGAATTAAAGTAAGGACGTCTGAAGAGGACAAAGATGGCGGCACCACTGCAGCGCCGCCATGTGGTCCCTCTAACCGCCGCGGTGCGGACGCCGCCGCGTCTCAGCGCGGCTTCAGAACATGAATCACACTCCAGACAGGAGGACACGCTGTCTGTCTGACCGACCGACCGACCAAACGATACCGGCCAGCTTCTGCCAGATAAACTCTTTTCTTCATGAACCTGACAGGCGTTTTCAGACTGTCGCCCGCGTCCGAGCGTCAATGCCAACATTATGGTGGCTTTTACTTTGAAATCCTGAGCTGTGTGCTTTTATTGTTGTCAGAGGCTAAACGTCGACCGTCAATTACAAGCGTCTCGGCGACGACCCGCTGGGGACGGCTCTCACCTCGGCAGCGCACGTCCGTGTCACCCGCCTCGTATCCAGGGCGACAGGCGCAGCTAGATGTTGCCTGCCCGACCCACTGCCCATCCTCGCCGCAAAGCATGCTGGGAGGCCGTGACTGCTCGCCAGGGGGAGTCACAGCATTTTCCACACACACACCTTGAGCCTGCATAAAACACACAACACACTTTAAACAAATTTTTAGCTAAAGGCCTGGAAACAAAAAAAAGGGAGCTCTTGTGCTTTTATTTTGAAAACCAACTGGCAGTATCTGATCTACGTGCATGTGGGGGTATGGCGACTGCTGTTGCCATAGCGATGGAGCAGTTACCTGTTCCACCAGCGAGTGGGGGACCGTCTCTGGGAAGAAGGCGAAAGCACGGCGGAGGGGCGGGCACTTCCTGTAGAAGACGCGCACAGACAGCAGCGCCATGCAGGCGCCCTGGCTCTGGAAGGCCAGGTAGAGCCCCGCCCCCTGTAGCGGCTCCAGGCGCAGCACTTTGACGTTGGAGCGACCTTTGCCATTTCTGAGCAGCAGGTTGTCTGCGGCGATTGTGGCGACCTTGACGTACGGGTTCTCCATCCACGCCGGGTGTGTGGGCGTGGCCTCGTCTCTGTCCGACTGGTAGTAGTAAAGGTTGAAGGTTTCCTTACAGTGACGCTGATTCAGAGACAAACACTCCATCATGGTGAACCTGAGGGGGCGCCGTCCACCACATATGATGTCATCAGTAACACGGCAGCAAACCATTTCGAACAATCAATTGTCACAACTGATCCATCGAATCTCGGGATACAACTACATCAGAAGGAGTCGACCCACCGGATCTCCACATAGAGGGTCGTCGCCGCCCTGCGGGGGATCCAGCGGGTCCTCAGCCAATAGGAGTCTGGACTGTGAGGCGTGCAGATCTCAAACGTTCGCACCATGTTTGACTCGTCGTCCAATCCACTCACTTCCTCCCACTGCAGCGATAACGGATTAGCTTTCCTCATAGAAACGACTGAGCATGTTAGCAGGAAACCAACGCTGTGTGTGTGTGTGTGTGTGTGTGTGTGT
>CAAKHG010045431.1:0-11504 GCA_901007715.1 Dactylopterus volitans
GGCTCGGAGCTCATTTTAAAAATGTAAATGAATTCGTGTGTGGTGGATAGTTGTGAATGTTATTCTCTACATCGACAAATATTAAAAAAAACAAAACAAAAAAAAACAAAAACAAAAATAAAAACCGTTAACAGCAGCGCCAAATAGAAATCAAGTTGTGGATATAATGATTGAAGTGTGTTTACAAACTGTTTGAACCTGTTTTATTATTATTATTATTATTATTATTTTATTTTTCCTGTAAAAAAACAAAACAAAAAACAGCATCTGGGGACAGTTTGATTCTTTTGTCTCTTACACCTGATCTCAGCTAGTTCAGGTTTATCCGTTATCAAAAAAAAAACAAAAAAACGTGGTTTGACACACTCGGAATAGCCGAAGAGTGAAGTTCTCTTTAAAGGGGCTGGCAAACGTTCGCATGGGAACGTCTGAGCGCGTCCAGCCGCCCTCTTGCCTGTGGTCCGGGGGTGTGATGCGCTGCTCCCACACTTGCTGCTGGTGCGTGGCAACAGTTTCGGTGTCCACGCCTCCAGACCACCCCGTCCCCACCTTCGGTCATCGAGGGCGACCTTGGCTGGCGGCAGCAGACACTTAACAATAACCATCACATAGCTGTCAAATATGAAGAAAGCGTGGGAATTGAGGAACGCGGCTGCTCCCGGTTGCTCGTCGTGGACTTGTGTGTCGTGTGTGTGTGTTTGCGTTTACATGTATACTCTTTTTTTTGTTTTTGTTTTTTTTGTTTCACAGGCACAGGAGGGCTGGGTCCAAATGTAATGGCCACATTTATGGCAGGGTGGCCTCTGTCCATCATGCTGGTCAGCCTGCGTTTATCTGTGGCAGCAGCAGGTAGGCCTCAGGCGAATGCCACGTCCAGAGAGCATGCACGTTGTATGATGGGTTATGGTGTTAGATTTCCTGGTCTGGATTCATTGTGGACCATCTCACACTCTCCAGCACGATACACTGCGGATATTTCTCGCTGGGTTATGCTGATATTGAGGACTCTTATTTTCAAAGCATTTGCACACACCTTTTGAGGCAAGACACTTAGTCTTGTGTCATCATGGACTGCCCCCCCCCTCCCCCACACACACACACACACACACACACACCCACGACTGCGCTCGCATGTGTGTGTGATGGAGAGGAAGCGCAGACAAAGGAAGTCTGCAGTTGTTTATTTTTTTTTACCCCGGGGCCGATCGTGCTGCTCATTTCCTGTTAATCGTTGCGGGTGTTTCCATGTGGCGGCCTGTTTGCAGGCGGTGAAAAATTTTCACTGCCCCGCGCGCGCTTACAAGAAACTGGCGAGCGCTTCTGCGATTTCTGTCAGGTGATCAATCGAAAACACGGCCCCCTTTTTTTTTTTTTGTCTGTTTGAGCGTACAGTCGGATGTGCGTGTGACTAAACTGTTTCTCAAGTGTATGTGGTATATTTTTTCCCACATTTTTTTCTCGATCTTGCTGGCACATTCGCCACCTGTCTGCCTCTTTGCCCCTCTTGCTGTTACTGTTGCTGAACTGTCAACGACAACTGTGAATTTGCGGCGGGAGTTGTTTTTTTTCATAAGCCGATTTTTTTTCCATTTTCAGTCGCCTCAGCAATTATCAAAAACACCCGGCAGCGTCGACATTCTGGTGGATACAGTGGTTTACAATTTATATTTTTAATTTTTTTTTTTTTGATTGTTATTTTTTTCTTTATTATTAGGCTTTGTTAAAAAATAATAATGAGTGCATACATAACAGTCATTTTGGGCAGCTTTGAAAGTTTTTTTTTTTTAGTTTTAATCATATTTTAATGTATTACAAGACGTGCTGGGGTGTTTTTCTCCTCACAGTGTTACAGCAGCAACGGGGTAGTTTTTTGATCTCCTCAAGCTACTTGTGGCTTTTTTAATTTATTTATTTATTGCTTTTTTTGTGACTCATAATTTCCTGGAAATGTGTCACTGTGAGTGAGTACCTTTTTCTTGCCGCCATGATTCTGGGTGGCGACCTCCAGACTTGGCCAGTGCCAGCGGTCGTGTTATTGTGCAAAATTATAGTTTTAGTCTTTGCCGAGAAATCCATCGGATCACTCCTTTTTAAAAGGTTTGAAGCACAATAAACAGACAATCCCTGCCCCTTTTTAAAAATATATATATATTCTTTGACCTTCTAGGTCGTCCTGCTGCCCCCTCGAGTCCCTCATGTCATATTCCATGGGATGACGAAAACATCTACTGTATTTGGGATCACAGACGGGACCCTCAGGACCCGGCCAACTACAGCCTGCACTGGCTGACGGCGCATAACGGGTAAACACAACCGGGCGGTGATCAAAATGCTCTCTGCGGCGCATGACCGCACCTTTTTTTTTTAAAAATTTGGATGAGAATCACCTTCTCTCTCTCTCCATCAGGGGGGGCCAGGTGAATACCGGGACCAATTGGAGTGGTTTTATCCACCGGGAGCATTTTTCCAGCCACAGTGAGATTATCGTTTGGGTCCTGGCAGAGAACCGGCGCGGGGGCGAGGAATCTCAGAAGGCCACCTTCGACACGGGAAACATCAGTGAGTGGGTCCCGCGTGCGCTCGCTCCTGTATGCGTGAAACCAGCCCCACCGGCGCCAGCAGTGGCAGATGAGGAAGTTGATCTTCCTGGACTGAAACCACGCGGTGCCGGCGTGTGACGTTACTTGCGAAGTGCCCGGCCAAATCTCTCGTGTGCTCCCTGCCAGCCAAGCCGCCCCCGCCCAAAGTCACATCCAGCCGCCAGGACCCGTTTGATATCAGCTGGGATTCCGTCTGCAACCAGTCACACCTCTCTCTGCGATCCTGCGACGTTCGATATCGGACCGAGGTGGACCGGGCCTGGATCGTGGTGACGTCATTTTAAGACATTCTAGACCTTTTTTTTTTTTTTCCTCTCTCTCCAAACGTTCCACAAAGTTTACCCAATGAGCCGGTCAGCAGTTTCAGTCCATTCCGCTCCATAGAATAAATTCTGCATGGTTACCACGGCAACTTATGCCGGGGGACTGTATTGAATTTGCATTTGCAGGGTCCCCTCGTATCCGTGTGGGTTCTCTGTGGGGGGGCTCCCCACCCCCCCGCCCGCCCACAGTCCAAAGACAAGCTGCTTGGTTATGTGAGCCGGCGGCTCGAAATTGGTTTGGTTATCTCTGGGTGCCACGCGTGTGCTGTGACGTGGTGATCCGTCCGTCTCGCAGGATGTTAGCCTGGATACGGCCCACCCTCCCCTCACCCTCTTAACAGTGAAGGTGATTGAGGCAAACTGAAACCAGCCTGGCTTGTTTGATAAACTACATGGAGCAGGTCCTTGGAACATAAGGAATGAGGTCATTTGAATTTGTGTGATGGGGTATCACAAACTAACTGTGTAAAGGAGAATGTAACTATAACAGAATATTGTTGATGTATAGATATCCACTGATCAAGCATAACGTTAAAACCACTGCCTGTTTGCCGTGGAATATAGCGCAGCAGCCCTGCAGTTTATGTTTGAATTTTCATTGAGAGAGGAGTCAACACATCGGAACGACTGATTGTCGTTGGGATTGCAATTTGCGACACGGACATCCCACGACGATTTCCAGAAAGTCCCGTCCATTGTCTAAACCTCCTCCTCCTCCCCACGCAGATTGAGATCGGCGCACGCGTCAGCTACGAATTCAGCCACCCCATCCGGCCCGGCGTCATCCATGAAGTCCAGGTCCGCTGTGCCTGCTCCCCGGGCTTGACGAGTGACTGGAGCGCAATCCACAGGATAAGCTCCGAGGCCGGTGAGTCCTTCCATTTATGCCGAGCGTGGCGCTGGCAAAGAACCCGGGAAGGCTCACGGCCACCTGCGTCTCTCACGAGCGGCTTTGAAACGTAAACTCGAAGGTCAACAGAGTTTGTTGACTGCCTGACCACCTCGAGGTGGAAGTCCCGGTCCGAGCGACTCCTCCTAATCTTTCTGGCCTCTCCTGTTCAGCCCCCGTTGGACAGCTGGATGTATGGAGGGACTGCGGGACGCCGACCACAAGCAATGATTGTGTCATGATCTGGAAGGTAGGCCCACAAGTCACCGCCAGCCAGCATGCTTTGACCGGAATAACGGCGCAGCTTATTTTCCTCTTGTACGTTTTCGCAAAAAAAAACAAACAAAAAACAAGTGCCCCAGTAAAATCTGTTTTTAAAGACGTCAGACTAAAGCGGCGCGCGCCAACCTCGATACGACACACACCGCCGCAGCCTGACGGGAACTATAAACTCAGAGGGAAGAGGGGGGGGGAAAATGGTGTTCATTCTTGAGCCGATCCACTTTGCAAGGAACGAGCCGCGTTTCAGCGCCGTCCCTTCAGGACCCGGCGTTGTCAGTGTTTCTGATTAGTTGACAAAAATAGCTGCAGAGCAGTAACGGCGTCTTCCGTTTTTTTTTTTTTTTTACGAGAAGTTAGTTGTACAGTTCAGACAACTTTATTTACCCTGAATGTGCAACTCCTTTGCAGCTTTGCCACATGCATACAAACGACTATCAGTAAAGGGAGCATGAGGAGACATGGTATGGGCGCATAAAGTCAATGCAGTCAGTGATAAAAACCAACAAACAAAATCACATGAATAAAATCCAATCAGTGAATCCTCTGAAGAATAAATCGGTTTCAACTAAAATGGGCGGGGTCTGGTTTTAGAGCTAAATAGCAGAAGGAATCAAAGACTTTGCTGTGCAATTTCTTTTGGGAACATTTCAGAGTCGACCGCAAGGCGGCGGCAGCAGCAAGAACCCGCTCGGATGAGTGCGTGACGTGGTCTAAGATCCTCTAATGTGGATCTTGCGTTAAAAAAAGTGGAAATTTTGCAAGTTCCTAAATTGTTAGCTTGTGCGTGACTCGCGCACGAGCCCATTTGAACCTGCGCGTCTTGCCCACGCGGCCTCGCCCCTCACCGCCGTCCTCTCTCTCTCTCTCTCTCTCGCTGTCTTTATCCCATCCAGAAGCTCCAGAGATTCGCGGCCTCTGGTCTTATCCTGGGGTATGAGGTCGGACTCTCGTACAGCAACGGCACAGTCGCACGGCTGAACGTGTCCTCGGCCGAGCCCAGCGGCCTGCTGGTGTGCGACGAGACGCGATGCTCCCTCAACTCCTCCCTGAGGGATGTGCTGTCGGCCAGCGTGTCGGCCTACAACTCCCATGGTGCCACGGTGCCTTCTCACCTGGCTATCCCGGCGGCAGGTACCAAAATTGTCGAGGCAGAAGTGCTTCCGTCTTTTCCGCGCCCTGCGCGTTTCCGCCCTGACCCGGCAGCACTAACCGCGGCGTCCGCATCTCGCTAAGGTGGCGCGACGAACAGGGAAGCCATAAGCGTCAAGATGAACGCCGAGAACCTGAGCGTGTCCTGGGATCTGCCCCCGCCACACTCTCACCAGCAGTACGTGGTGCAGTACAAGCAAGTGGGGTCTCCACCCGGCAGGGGCTTCGACTGGATCCGAGCGAACAAAAGCAACGCGGTGGAGGTATTTAAAGGTACGTTATAAACCCCGAAAGGCCTGATGCGTTTAGAAATCTTAGAAATATTGTAATAACAGTAGAGTGCGCTTGATTTTTAACGGAATCATCAATGCGTCAGTTATCTGACTGAAGTTTGGACGTGATGAGTCGCGCCTAAAAAAACGTCTGGTCTCTTTCTGGTGTGTGTGTGTGTGTGTGTCTCCACCTGCAGGTCACTTCCAAGGGCACACAACCTACCAAGTGTCGCTGTTCACGGTGTCTCCCAACAGTGAAATCCGTCACCATTCGTCGGTAATTGGATTCTCTCTTCAAGGAAGTAAGTAACTTTGCAATCAGGCAGCGTTTAACGGATTTTACACGGCATTTTTCTCATTTTGACTGTTTGTCTCCCCTCAAATTGATCGGTGATTAAGTCAAAACGGCCGTGAACGAGCAGAGTGAAGGAAGACGTTTCACCTCTCATCCAAGAGGCTTCACCAGTTCATGCTCGCATGTGACCAGGCTGGGACTGGTCCAACTATCTGGTGTGGACCAGATAGTTGGTCCAACTATCTGGTATCAGTTCCGGTATCCGGTAGTTGTGGTATCAGCCTCTTGGATGAGAGATGAAACGTCTTCCTAAGACAAATAACAAAGTCCAGTTGCTTCGATTTAATTTCCTTGAGATAACTATGACCTGGGCAAGTGAGAATATTCACAGGCTTAAGGGAGGGGGGTCACTTTTGAATCAGATCTGCCAGATAACAAACGCAAGATTGAAAACAAGTCAAATTATCATCACGTATCAATCTCAAGAATGCAAGATGAAACTGAACTAAAGTGAGACAAATGACCGTAACGATAAGCCAAAGGTGAGAGGATGAGTGAGTGCAGTCTGGAATAAGGAGGGGCGAGGGGTGTGGTGGGTCAAACAAGAACCAATTAACGATCCAAAAGTGAAGGAAGTTTGCAAAAGAAAGTGAGGTGGAAAACAAAACAAAGCAGAAAACAGATCTTTGCGACACCGGTGACCCTCATTCCCTGTTCTAAATTTATTTATTTTTTGTTCCCAGCTCCCCCCAAAGTGCCTTCATTCAAAGTGGATTCCATAGCCGACACACATGTGACCCTGATTTGGGAGCCGGTGCCTCTGTCCAAGCAGAACGGGCTGATCCTGCACTACCAGATCGGAGTAGTCGGACAAAGCGGTGGGTGGCGGCGCCGCGGCAATATGTTAGCCGCTTTTGGAGTGAGCTTTTTTTTAATATTTTGCGGCACACTCAAATTGTTAGGCGTGTACATGCGTTAAAAGCACCGCGTGTTCACCATAGAATATAAACGCAACAGCCTTGCAATAAGTTGAATTTTTATTAAACTTACGTTGATCAGCCATAACATTATGACCGCTGCATGTTTACCATAGAATATAATTCAGTCCTGCAATATATTATCCCATCAGGAGTTTTTTTTTTTATTTTTTATTACCGAATCAGTTTGCGAGAGGTGTTGACATATTTGAATTGATTGTTTTTGGGACTGTAATTTGCGACGCTGTTATACTGATAGGCGTCCCTTCGACAGCATCACATGTTACAGTCCCCAAAACAGTCATTCAAGTAGTGCAGGGGTGTTACATTACATGGTGAACAGTGGTTTTAATATTACGGCTGATCGGTGTACACCATGTGTAGTGAAGGAATACAGCAAATGTCTGTTTTTTTTTAACTGAGCTGTATTTAGGAAAGTGCTGCGGGGTATTATTGTTATTGGCAGGGGTGTAACGGTTCACCATACCTGCGGTTCGGTTCAACTTTCGGTTTTTAAGTTGTGGTTTAGGTTCAAACTTTGGTTCGGTTTAAGCATTAGAAAATTGAAAACAAAAAACGATACACCGATATTTTTGTTTTTGACAACTTTGACAAAATGTCTTAATTTTATTGCGATATTTAGAACATGTACATGACTCAATTATATAACCAGTCCTCAGTAATAAGGTGAAGATCTGGCTGCTGAGCGAGGTCCCCGTCGGCGTGACATCTCTTCATACGCGCTAGCGTGTTTGAGGCGTTTCGCTGAACACAAACGACAAATAACTCGCGTCTTGATAACAACGCGACCACCAGCCTCTGTGGCCTCAACTGGAAATCCAAAATGCCTCCATCCATAAGACCGAAGAGCCGCTGGAGGGTTCTGCTGGTTCAGGTTCGTCCTCCATCAACACGTGTGAGAGGTTACGCTGCGTTCGAGTGCTCCTCGTAATTTCGACCTGCGCTACCAAACCAAGATGAGAAAACGAGTCACTAAACCGAACGACTCTGAACCGCCGTTTAGTAGTCCGGTTCAGAACCGTCACACCCCCAGTTATTAGGGATTCGCGTCTCCTTGATTTTTTTTTTTTTCATCCGAACCCATAAACCCGTTCTCTCTCTCTCTCTCCCTCCCTGCAGCCATGAACAACGTGAGCGCATCGCCGTGGGACAAAAGTCACGCGCACGAGCTGCGGAATCTGAGCCCAGGCCAGGAGTACGAGGTCTGGATAAAGGCCGTGACCGCCGCCGGGCCCGGCGCCAACGTCACCCTCAGGTTCAAAACAAAGCAGAACGACCAGCTAGGTAACGCCCGCGCGATCCAGCCGCCCCGCGGCGACGTTTGAGCCGATGTTTCCCTCGCAGTGACGCCAGCTCATCCCCCTCTTCCGCTTTGTCTCTTCCTGTTTCTCAGCTGCCGTCTTGCCGAGCGCGGTTGTGCCATCTCTGATCGTAACATGCTGCCTGGTTGCTTTAGGTTTGTGCAGGTGAGATAATCGTCTGAATCGGCACGTCTTCAATATATACCTTTACCTTTTTTTGGATAAACGCATGCAGCAGTGAGCAAGAATTTTAAAGCTTCCATCACAGAGCTTTTTCTTTTTTCTTTTTTTTCCATTTGCAAGCAAAACAAAAATCATACTGCACTCGGGTTGCAAACAGTATGTTCATAGAGTAAAATCACAAGACTGGATTCCATTTCGTTTGTCAGGAACATCCTGAAAATGTGATTCAGCATGAGAAACTCTTAAAAATAAGGGTTAATTCTTAGGCAACAAAACATTTTCTTAGAATTTGGTTCCAGGAAGCTCTGCTGTCTAAAAAGCTAAGAACGATTCAAATTTGTGGTCGTTTGCGTGATTGTGCAAAGTTTGTCTTTTATTTATTTATTTTACTCGAATGTGTCTTGTGCATCAGCGTTTACAGAGGAAGAAACAAAGCCTGTCCGCTGCTGCCTCGGTGTTTATATGAGAAGGTGCCGGATCCCCGCAACAGCCTCATCTTCAAGCATATGAAGCACCAGGTGAGAGTGGGAACGTTCGCCGAGTGCTCATGATCCCGTGTGTGACCCTCCACCCCCATCCCACCTTTTTTTTTTTTTTTTTTGGGTAGATCAGTGAACCACTGGCTTGCATCTGCGCTCCCACCTATGAGGAACACCCCAAGATCTCCGTGTTGGAGGTGGTGGAAATGAAGCCCCCTGCGAAGGAGCCCCCGCAGGAGAAGGACGAGCCGGGGCGGCGCGCGGCCTCGGAGGAGAGCCACGCCACGCAGCGCCGATACGGCCGAGAGGAGTACAGCAAAATCGTCGACTCTGATGAGGAGCGGGGCAAGGAGGATGAGGCGGACAGGGACGACTGCTGGAGCTCGGAAGAAGAAGAAGAAGAGGAGTTCACCTCGGGTTACGAGAAGCACTTCATGCCCACGGTTCTCGAAATACAGGAGGTTTAATCGCATGTTTAAGACTGAATCATTGGAATTCATCTCACGACCTCAGGATGTCTTTTTTACTATTTTTTTTTAAATGTAGGCAAGCAATTAACAATGTGGAAAACATTCTTACGAGAGTCTTGCCAAGTCTCCCGCTGAAGGACTCCGGAGGGCAGATCGCTGGTCCGATAGGTCCGTTGAAGCTAATCGCAGTTAGCCAGTCGCTCCTCATTCCGTCTTTCACATCTGCATGTTTACTTCTTGGGCTCGGCTCCGTTTGCTCCGTGCTGGCTCCACCACGTCTCGACGAAGCGGCGATTCGCGCGTCATCTCCCACTTTTTTTTTGTTGCCACGGCCTTACCATAGTTTCTGTGTAATCCATGCTTGGATTGAGATTTTATTGGCAATGTCGAGCATTCAAAGTTTCTTTTTTTTTTTTTTTCTTTTTTAAATTTTTCTTGCGTCCCAGAGCGTGAGAATTTTCAGATGACACCGAGTTATCATGACCCTGGGCTGAAGGCTTCTGAGTCACATACTCGAAGATAAGCTTTTGATGTCTGTATACATTTCTGTGAATCTGAAAAAAGGTCCCTGTCATTGATTAATGGATTTCATGTTCTGAGGCATGTGAGGCAAACATGTGAACACATCAGTTACTTGCTGTGTTATTTGCCTTTGCCGCCCCGTAGTGTCCATATCTCTATTTCCATTTTTTTACATTACATTTTTCACGACTGAAATCGACATTTCACGTATGCACAACTGTCATATGTGGAGAAATAAACATTTGTATGAGGACTGACTTCAGAGTTTGTGACTTAAATTCAGTATCGAGGGCTATGGATCAGCCACAACAGTGCATTAGTTTACTTTAAAACCATGTAGCCATAAAACGCAACAAATATTAAATATCCATCAATATACCCACACAGTGTTGGTCAATGAAGGCACATTAGCAATTAAAGTCACATTACTATGGTTTTATGGAATATCATTTTAACCCTTTGATGGCGGACTGCCGCTAAAACTGAACAAACTAAAACAAATACATTATAAGTGCTGTTTTTTTTTTTAATGTCCGGATGTTATAATTTTTAGTACATTATGAAATCACAACGGTTGAGTATTTTGTTTTTCCCCAAGAGATTCCTCGCGAACTGCAGTAATGATCACAAAGACGAGCTACAGCGTTGCAGTGTAGCTTTTTTTCTACGATTTAAAATTGCTGCTGACAATTGTTGTTGACATGCATAATTACACCAGGAAGCCACATCATTAAAACCACTGCATGTTTACCATAAAATATAACGGAACAGTCCTGCGATGGATTCTTTTTTTTTTTTTTTTTTTTATCTATCTCCTGTCATGTATAATGCTGTTGACGTGGACTGGGTTATACTCAAGAGGTGTCCCTAATATTTTGGTCATCCCCATTCATGTGCATTGGGGTGACTAAATGATAAAGTATAATCCACAACAAGGAAAACGGCATCTCAAATGACAGAATACGAATTCAACACAAAACTCCTCCCGAATGGAAGATTTCACGCAGGACTGTCGCATTATATTCTGTCACAACACGCGCAGCGGCTGCTGTGTGTACGTGCGTGCGCGCGTGTGTGTGTGTGTGTGTGTGCGCGCGGCGCTGCGGAAATCCTCCCCCGATGCTGAAATCTCGCGTTGCTTGAGCGGAAATGTGTTACAACGGAAGCCGCCATAGGTCAATTCCAATCGGCGTGTTCATTTGAACAAGAGGAACCGCTACGAGGCACGGCGGAGGAGCGGCCCAGTACCAAATAATCCAGCTTTTAAGTCGATATTGTACGTACGGCATTTTCTTCTTCGGATTCGTGCTCGAGCTACGCGCCGTAGACGCGCCTGGGAGCGGGCGGCGGGCGACGCGCTCGAGAACGAAATGTCAGAGCCCGCAGCCGCTAGCGTAGCATTAGCTCGGCTAGCTAGCGGTTGGAGGCTATCTGCGCCCGAGCGGCTAACTCCACCTTGCGAAACGTGTTCACCAAGTTTTGCGCCTATTATTAGCTAACAGCGCCGTGGTGGCCGCGGTGCGCCACATTAACATTTCAAACACGGGCGAGTTTTTTATTTTAATTTTTTTGTTTGTTTGGTTTTTGTCCAGAGGTTAATTTGGGTAAAGTTGATTTGCCTTTTTTTTTTTTTTTTTTTTTTTTAAGCCGAGCACATTGTGACCACCCAGCTTTCGGGACTGCCATGTTGACAAGGCCTTGGCGAGAAGGGCAACTTTTTTTTTTTTTTTGGGGGACTTGG
>CAAKHG010045436.1:0-11600 GCA_901007715.1 Dactylopterus volitans
GAGAAAGCGGATTATTTTTCATGCGCAAAAGGCAGAACGCGGGATCGCTTTGGTGTCAGGACGTCATCCATTGTATTCTAGCAAAGCACGGTTGCCATGGTGATGGGCCTGCCAAAGCCAAAAAAAAAGAAAACAAAAAAGAAAGGGTTAGCATTAGCAGCGTCAAGGCATGTCAAGTCATTTCAAGGGCGCTCTTTTTTTGAGAAGCTTATATTAAAAAAAATGAAAAGAAGAATATTTGTACTTTTGTACATTTTGAGTGCACTTTTTAGTGAAAAAAAACCTCACAGAAGAGAAACAAGAGCAAAAAGATTTGGACGACATCAAGTGTGGCTCTCACTGTCATAAAACTGTGCTTCGGCGTGTTAGCATGCTAACGCCGGCCAATTCTCACTCGACGCGGCGACGTCTCACCCAGACGACCGAGGCGAGGCGCTGGCGTCGGCCTCACGGTGGCGCCAGAGGAGAAGTCAGAGCGGGGGCGGGGGCGATCCCAGCCGACCCCCTATGACCCCCCCACAGGATCCAGAATTTCCTCCTGAAGTGACCGAGGCGTCTTGCTCAAAACGCGCGGCTCATGTTCTCGGCGACGGGAGCGGTTTTCGACATGCTGCGAAATGCGAGGAAACACGCGTGGTTTGTTTTATTTTCCTTAAAAAGGGATTAAAAAAAAAAAAAATAGATGGATTTGTTAGCGGCTGGTTCCGCCTCAGTCAAGCCGGCGTGTCAATGTCGCCGGGCCTCCTCCCGCCCTCCCGCTGCTGCCGCCATGCTGAGCGAATAGGCTCAGTCATTACTGTGCTGCTGCCGCGCCGTCTGCAGGGGGAAATGAGACAATAGTGGAGATATTCAACCTGGGGGGGGGGAGGCAAGAGGGGGGGGGGGGCGAAATCATTTACACAGCATGGGGCATGTGTGCTGAAATAAGGCTGCTGATAACTCTGTCCTGCAGGAGCAGCAGGTGGTACTGTCTCTGGAAATGGGAAGAAGGGGTGGCGCGTGGTGTGGGGGGGGGGTTAAAAAAAAAACCCCAAAAAAACAAGACAGATAAACTCATTACAGTGACAAACGGCGTGCTCTTCGTGAGTAACACGCCGCAGAAACGGCGTTGGAGGCGTCTGATCCAGAGGCGCGTCGGGGGGGGGGGGGGGGGGGGCATATGCTGCCTCTTCTGTTGGGGCGGCCGCTGTGGCCTGCTTTAATTGTTTAAAGCGCGGTATCGTTATGAGGATATTAGGAATGAAGGCACAATAAGGACTCTTTTTTCTCTCCTCTTTCCCCAACACAATAACTGTTTGCTGTATATTTCCTCCAGGCCTGTGAATTACCCCGCCTTTAAACCCCCCCCACCACTTAGATTTATCCATCCACTCAGCCAAATCACGTCGCATTTACGGCCCCCAAAATCCATTTTCGCTCTGATTTGCTCGGGTCACACTTTCCGTTCAGCTGTCCCCCGGGGCCCCGCCGGGCGCCGCCGGGATCCGATTAGGTCCCCCCCCCCTTATTCCTGACGCTCCGTCATATCAATATTTCTTTTATGGCGACGCTCATTCGTGGCGGCTGTCGGTGGTGTCGCAGATTTTTTAACAATAACATCAGAGGGGGGGGGGAATAAAGGCTCTATGTTTATAATCTGCGCGCCACCAGCAGGAAACCTGTGCCCTTTCAACTCTGGGGAACGATGCCCCGTAGATTTGCATATTCGAAAATGGTGACCGAGAAAAGGCCTCCTAAAAAGACAGGAAGTTGCATTTCACCGCCGTCTCAGAATGAGCAAATTTCACGTCTATGAAAAGTTGCAGAAACGATAAAGTGTCGTCCGCGTAACATTCAGTTTAATAACCTTCTGCGATACGAAGCTTCTTTGAAAAAAAATAATTCTGCGACTAAAAATGAATGCGCGCACTTTGAGCCCTTTTTTTTCCCCTCCAGCTTTGATAGCCCCGTCACCATGGTAACCGCGCCCTGATCGGCTGTGTGACGCTGCGCGCTGTGTGACGTCACACCGCCGGCGACGTCAAAGCCGGCCAGCTGTCCTTCGGCTTTTTCTTTTTTTTTTTTTTTTTTGACACTTTGAAAAATATTCAGCCGCCTTGAGCTTCAACGCCACAGACATTTATGCTTTATTTGGACTCATTTTTTTTTAATGCTTTTGTGCGTTGCTCTGGAAACGTCCAGCATTCTCTGCGCTCCAGTTTAGCCTCTCGGCTTTTGCACACCATTTTGCCGTTTTATGGCTGTTTTCCTCACAAATGTCTTGTTTCTAAGCTTTTTTTCATTGTCCTACTTACAATTACATTGTATAGGGATATGCAATAGATGGCACCACCAGTCCTTTGGCCTCCCCCATTATGGAAAATACATAATGGGTTGTACTTTCCATTATGATATTTTCGTCCAGAAGGTCAAGAGCGTCCTCGTTCAGCTGAAAAAAGATGTGACGGGCGGGGAAGCGGTCCAAAACGCACTCCGGGCTGAGTCAAATCAAAGACAGCAGACGTGTCGATGTCATGGAAACAGTTCAGCCGGGCGCGTGCGAGGTATTTTTTTTTTTTGTTTTTGTTTTTTACGAGAAGCTGGCGGTTTGCAGCCGCCGATTCAGGGGCCCGGCTCACACCTGGGGACACGTGATAAAAACACAAACCCGGCGGGTCGGCCTCGGGTGTGCGTGAAGCATTATCCATTAGAAGATGTTGGCCTGAGGGGGGATAGGAGGGATAATCAGGGTCACAGAGACGCTCACATCATCGCTGGTGGAGGAGCAGCCCAGCTTGGCGTCTTACTGAGCTCCTATTGAGCCGGTGGGCCGGTGGGCCCCCTACCATGGAGGTCCGAGCTGCGTTCCGATGGGGGTGATGATGACGATGATGATGATGAGGCCTGACTCCATTCTTTTTTTCGGTTGCTTTAACGGCTCCAGAGCGACTGAAATCTGCAAAGTCTTCCTCCAAAAAAACAAACCAAAACAAAAAAAACCCCCACAAAGTAACATCAAAAAAAATTCAGAAACATAATGACGCGGGGATAAAAGACCCAAGGACGAGACCGGACGCCCTCCGCGGTTCGCCTTCCGCCCACTACTACATTTCCCAAAATAAACCCGTGTTTTCTTTAAACGGACCCACATTCCTGTGGACCTTTAAACGTCACACGGGGCGGGGCCGCCTCCCGCCGCCCCTCCCCCTTCCCCCTCCCCCCTAAAAACCACGAGGCTTCTGTGTTGACAGGCCGCCCACAGGCAGCCAGCCGCCGGGGCCGAGCCGCGCTAGCTCGCCGCCAGACAAAAGCGGCTCTCCGCTTCTACCGCCCCCACCACCAGCCACCCCTCTACTCCCCTGTGGCTCCAGTCGACGCCCACCGAGGGTGGGTGGGGGAGGCCCCCGGAGCGAGCGCGGCCTGCCCGGTTTACAAGCTTCCCAGCCCGGCGGCGCACAAAAGGCTTTAACGGCCGTGCGGGAATTCCGCCTGCGCGTCCGCATTTAGCGCCGAGCTAACCGGAGCGCCCCGCCCTCTTTTAATTTGTCAACAAAGGGGCCTGGCGAGCCGCGGAGGCCACGCCCCCGCGCTTCCTTAAAAGGAAGGTTCGGGCAACAATCGCTCCGCGGCCACCCCCCCTCCACCCGCGCCCCCCCCCGTCCCGTTCATATGGTGCGTTGACTTCCCCCGTCGCCGTTAAAGCGGAGCTATCATGGCGGAGCGCGGACAGCAGCCCCCGGCCAAGCGGCTCTGCTGTCGACCGGGCTACGGCGCGACGTGTCGGCAAGGCCAGCGGGCCGCGGGGGCGCCGTGCGGCGGCGGCGGCGGCGTCGGCTCGGCCGCCGCGCACGGCGAGTCGAGCAGGAAAACCCAGAACCCGGAGACTCTCCTGGACATCGCGGCGCGGAAAGTCGCGGAAAAGTGGCCGTTCCAGCGGGTGGAGGAGCGATTCGAGCGGATCCCGGAGCCCGTCCAGAGGCGGATCGTGTACTGGTCTTTCCCGAGGAGCGAGCGGGAGATCTGCATGTACTCGTCGTTCGGCGGCGGCGGCAGCGGCGGCGGGGAGGAGGTCGGAAGTGGCGGGGAGAGCGGCGACGAGACGCGGCTGCCCTTCCGACGGGGCATCGCTCTGCTGGAGAGCGGCTGCGTGGACAACGTGCTGCAAGTCGGTGAGTGGCGAGACCCGGGACCCGGAACCCGGACCCCCCCCCCCCATTTTTTTCTCTTTTTTTGCACAATTAATCCACAAAACCACAAAAAAACCCAAAAAGAAACAACAACTACGCGTCTCGGTCGGTTGTGACTCCGGTTGTGTGCGGAGCGGCTGGCGGACAACAAAGGCTGCGAGGGGGCGACAATGGGGGCTTTAAATCGGCCCGGGGTGCGTGAATGGGAGCGGGTGTGCTGGGGCATTTAAACCCGGGTTTGCTCGGGGCACTTTTGCATTTTTAAGCGCGAGCCCTGAAGGTGGTCCTCAAATCCCGCACAAAGAGCCCCCCCGCCGCCCCCCCACCCCCCATCATCATCACCATCCTCCTCCTCCTCCACAGCAGCAGCAGCAGCAGGCAACAATCTGGAGATTAATGAAATGATGAGAAATAACCCACGTGGCCGCTGCTGCTGCTGCTGCTGCTGCTGCTGCTTTGGGTGTCAATAAATTCATGTGAAGCTGTGATATGTTTTTTTTTTTTTTTTTTGAAGCTGCTCTTGAGGTCACCATGGGAACCTGCAGCTAACCAAAAAAAAAAAAAAATATATATATATATATATATATATATATATATAATAACCACCTGCCACTTCAGGCCAGATCACATTGGAACAGAAATCTTTGGAGCGGAAAAATAAATTGAAATGTTGCATTTTTTAAAAAGTCAAAAGGTTACAAAAAAATAAATAAATTAAGATTGGTGTTAGATGATTACATAAATGTGTTGAGTAATAAAGGAAGTGCTGGGTGCAGGGCTGGTTCTCAACTGAGGTTACATTTGAATGAGTGTGTGTGTGTGTGTGTGTGACAGGAGCTGCTTGTCATCCCTGTCAGCTGATGTGTGGCGCAGCTATTACCATCATTATCATTATTATTATTATTATTTACACCCCCACACACACACACACTCCTACCTCCCTCAGAGTCCAGCATCCAGGCTGCTGCTGTCACACACTCGGAGCAACTGTTTGCACAAGCTGTGGATTTTTATTTATTTATTTATTTTTATTTCCAAAAACGCTTTCTCAGAGCGAAACGGGAACAGGCACCTGTGTGCTGAGCTGACAGTTCCCTTTGAATGACAACTTTTCTCCAGCAGCAGCAGTGGTGGCTGGATGATTTAGTGGCTTCTTTTTTCTTTTTCTTTTTTCCTTTCACATTTTCTTACGGCCTCCGAGCACGTCCCCGTCTTTGAGATTGTAATTACCCCCAGCGACACATATCAAATGCCCAGCATTCCTTTTTTTTTGTGAGTTTGGCACCGGGCTCCCATTTTCATGTTCATTTGTGTCTTTCAAGCTTCCCGTCGCCTCCGAAAAAAAAGGGTGAGGGCAAACAAAGGCATCTTTTCACTCCCTTGTTAAGTGGAGGAGATTTTGGAAGGAGGAAGCGAACTGAGCACAAAGATTCTCTCAGAACGGGCCGCGATTCGCACCAGTTTGGGGGCCACTCGGTTCGGGTTGTGTGTGTGTGTGTGTGTGTTTGTGATTGGAAAAAAAGGGGCAAAGAGGAGGGAGGCTTGCGAGGAGGCCGGCGTGGCGTCGAATCGGAAGAGGCGGCTCACTTTTAATGAGGACGGCCCTCGCTTTTACGGCCCCTTTGATTGAGTCGCGGTCCGTCACCTGCGACTTCACCGCTGCGCCGTCGCTGCTGCTGCTGCTGTTCTTCTTCCAGGGGACTGTAATCCCATTACTCCGCATGCCTAATTCGAATTGAAATGCAATCTGAACGCTCCTCGCGTGACCTGTCCCACTTCCCCCTCTTCCCCGTCCGCCCGCCCGTGAATGCGGTGAGTTCACGTGGGCTCGGGGGCGCTCACTCAGGGGGGAGCCACAGGGAATACACACTCGACGCACACACTCACACACACACACACACACACACACACACACACACACACACCAGCGTCTGTCATGCCAGAATTAGAGGCCAGCGTATCCCCAGACAGTGGGAATGTTTCCACGGGGGCGAAGAGAGGGAATCGGGGGTTGTTGTTGTTCCGGAGAGACGAGAGTGGAACTTCACTGTCCACGTGGGATCGGCGGGTGTTTTATTTATTTATTTTTTTCGGTCCATAAGACAGGACGTGACAAACGGCAATGTAAAATTGCGGTCTTCACTCGGGCACGGGGCGTAAGATAATGAGGTTAAAGCCTACATCTATTTGCCGAATCCAGCCATGTGGCATCGGATGTAATCACCGAATGGGGTGAAGTGTGTGTGTGTGTGTGTGTGAAAGTCGGAAGAATAACGGCGACGCATACACACACACACACACACGGGAAGAGGGAGGAGGGGGCTTCTTGGCTGATTGCATCCCGACCTGGAATTTGCCTGAAAAATAGAGCCGAGCATGCGATAAATAAAAGATGTAATCTCCCCTTGTGGGTGTGTGTGGGGAGGAGGGGAAGGAGGTGGAGTGGGGGGGGGGGGTCTGCAACCGTGGAAGGAGGTTTCCTGCCGCGGACCTTGAGGAAATGAACTGGCACACATTTGCGGCGGCCCCCTCTCACCCAAAACAAACCCTCGCTGTTAATCAGCGACGCAAAAGATAAAGGGAGCTTTTTTTTTTTTCCTCTCCCCCCCACGCGAGAGCAAACACGGCAGCTTCTGAGCGCCCCAGCGTCGCCGCCTCCCCCCCCGCCCACCCCTGCTCCCTCGCCCGAGGTGAACAGTGCAGTTTTGTGGCGACGGCGGAACGAACCCCGGCGCTCGGCGCTTTTGACGGGTCCCGGCGTGTGAAATCCGCGAGGGGAGTCGGCGAGCTCAGGAAACGCGAGTTCTGGAGATGATGAAAGGCCAAATCAAGCGGCCTCGTCCGCTGGAAGTTCTGAGCGGAGGTTCGCCGCCGCAGAGGAAGCCGGTGACGGGGGGGGGAGGCGGGCCAGGGGGAGTCTAAAGCGAGCTGGTCGCCGCCGAACGAAAGCCCGCCCTCCCCCGGAACCGCCCGCTCGTCGAGTCCTCTCCAGCGGCCGCCATCGTCTTCCTCAACCCGAGTGAAGCTGAGAGCGCGGAGAACCTGAACGTCTCTTTCTGTTTTGCACTCGGGTGGGTCAGAAGTGCTGAACATCCTGTGTGCAGCAGCGGCGGCGGCGGTGGCAACCTCTGCTCTCATTTCCAGAGATGTTATGGGGGTGTGTGTGTGTGTGTGTGGAGGGGAGAGGAAGGGGGTGATGACGAAGCAAAAAAAAACAAAAACAAAAACAAAAGGAGGAAGATTTTTTTCAGGCCGCAAAAAAATGTGCAACAAAGAAAGCTAGTCAGAAATCCCCAGGAGGAACGCGTGACTCTACCAGAAACAAAAGTTTTAAGCAAAATTTCACCCTTTTATAGCTTAAAATATCGACCCTCAGATCGACCCTCGGGAGGTTTGTGTCGACTTTTTAATGTTAGTGTTTGAGAGAGGTGACGCTGTTGAACCGCGCCGGGCTACACTCAAGAGGCGTCCCTAATATTTTGGTCGCCCACCTCTCAGCGTGACCCAGTGCGGCTCAGCGGCGTCACAAATTGACAGCCCTACTAGCAATCATGAATCATCAGTTTTTCAAAAGCAGTTTTTGCTTTTTTAATTAAATAAATAAATACATTTTATGAACATAACAATCCCTCTCAGTTGCAGCGGTTCCTCTATTTAGAACTTAAGCGAGGTCAGCAATTGTGATTTATGAACTAGTTCAAGTCTCGACTAGCTTCCAGTATAATGCAGCCTTTTTCCTTCCCTGGGTGTCCCCCATGGCCTCGTCGTGGGCACCGCCAAATTGTCCTTCTGATGTCTTAAAAAAAATTATAGCTGGCCAGTTTATCATGAAAATATGGATCACTCTAGCTATCATTCTCAAAATTAGTCGCTCTCCGTACGAGGGTTTTTTTTCTCCCTCTCATTACTCCTTCATGAATCACGGGAGTGTTGCTGCTGATTAGCGGCATCAGCCGCAGCAGCCTGGCAGCTAGCGGGCGCGCAGTTTCATCATCGCGGCCTCCCCGCGCTCCCCGGGTGTGGAACTCGTCAAATGAAGCAGCGGCTCCAATTACGCTCATCAGCCGGCGCCGACGCCGCGGGGCCATCGATGCCGCGCGGCTGCTCCGCCTTGTTTTTGTTTTTTTTTGTTTTTTTTGCCGTGAACTGGGCATCCTCGAGCTTCCCCCTCGTCCGTCCACGATCGGAACGTGAGGAGAGCAGCGGCCGATCCCCCCCCTCTGGACGTCTCCTGGACCGGAATTATAAACGATGACACGAGCGGCGGACCGAAGCCGCGACGCGGACGCGGCGCAGTCGCGTGTTCCGCGCGCGGGTCCGCACGCGTGGCCGGGGGGAAAAACATCTGCCGTAATCTGTTTGTTTTTTTCCCTGCGCTGACCAGTTATTAGGTCGCGTTTAAGCCGCTTGCACTTTGCCGCGGGTCAAGTTCGTACCTCCACTTTGTGAGGCCACTCGCCTGCCATCTGCCTCCCGCCGTGCCGGGGTCAAAGGCCGCGGGGGATTTTGCGGCTTTTCTCTGACTTATATAACAATAAAGCGAAAAACTTTGAACTCTTTGTTGCGCAAGAGGTCCGAGGAGCAGCAGTGCTCTCCGGAGCGTTTGTTCCCCTGCGTTTTATCGGCCGATCGTTTGTTTCGGACTTTGGCGGGAGGCCGCCGCCCTGGCCCGCTGGCCTGGGCCTGGGCCTGGCCTGGGCCTGGACCCTGGCCCGCTGGCCTGGGCGGCGGCGGGGACCTGGTGATCGCCTGATGACGCGCGGCCTCCGCTCGGCTTTTGATTAGGCAGGTTAGCGGATCAAAGGCGCTTTCATGTCGGCCGAAAAAATGTGCCACACGGCGCCGATGATGACGGCCTCTTTTGATGAATGATTAGGCTTCTGGGTCAGTTTCACTCTGTTTACCTCTATTTATCTGTTTATTATGACGGTTTTGCACATACATTTTGCACATGCAGTACATGTTTATATATTTATACTGCCTCGTTGTCTTTTGACCGGGTCTTTATTCTTTTTTTAAGATTCTTTCTCTTCTTCTGTGGTGTTTATGCAATTGTTTTATCGTGGCCGACGCATCCTAGTTTTGTTCTGCGGCGCATCCCTGATGAAATGTCTGACGGACAATAAAAGAAATTTATCTTTTTTTTTTTACTGTTGGCGATGTGACGCACATCGATCAGCCACAACATTACGACCACATCATGTTCGCCGTAGAGTATAATACAACAGCCCTGCAATTGAGTTTTATGTTGAATTTTGACTGAACATGTTTGAGGGAGGCGTTGACATATTTGGATGATTGGTGAAGGGGTGTCCCTAATATTTTGGTCTCTCTCAGTATGACCCGGTAGAGTTCAACCGCGTTGCAAATTACAGTTTTAAAAGCGTTTTTTTAATGTTTACAATGAATAGAACTTATTAACATAACAATCACTCTCAGTTACAGTAGTTCCTCCACCTGCGTGCGCCGGGTTATACTGAGAGGTGTCCATAAACTTTTGGCACCCTCACGAGTGGGATGACGAGAGTAAACATGAATTTGTTGCAGGGCTGTTGAGCTGTGTTTTGCGGAAAACATGCGGTGGTCACAATGTTCTGCTTGATCAAAATGACTTTGCGCAATTGTCATAATCACAAACGTCGACGTGTCGCATCACAGTTTCCATGTCACTTCCCAACAGTTGGCGCCGTTTCGATGACGCGGTGCGGTTGCGCCCTTCGACTGTTAACTTTTCAGTCGGCATCTCTGACGTCGACGTGGAGCCTTTTTTTTAGGCGTAAAGCCGAACACCGCGGCGCCGTTCTGGGCACACTTTTAGTTTGAAGGCCGGATTGACAAACAAGAGCTTAAAAAGCCGCAGGAGGCGATTTTTTTTATGGAATTTGTACCACAAACGCTAATCTAAAAAGAAACAAATCTAAAAAAAGAAAAAAACAAACAAACATCTGCTCGCTCCACCAGTTGGCCATTTCTGCCGCTTTAAGACGACCATATGGCGACTCTGTATCGTCATGCCAGTTTGGGCTCGCACCACAGCGGCCGCGCAAACCGAACAGAAGGCGGCTAAATGCTTAATAGCGATTATTTGCATGGCGGTTTTATCGTCGGCTGAGCTCCTCGTGACGGCGGCCGCCGTAAACTGGCCGGAGGATCTCGCGGCGGCGCCGTTCAGAAGCTGTTTGTGCATCGCCCGCCGGTGTTGTGATGTCCGGAAACCTCGGGTCTTTCCTGCACGCTCGCAACTGCAACTTTACGAAGAATCAATGAATCGGCGGTCCGCCTGCCGACCGGTGCAAAACCGCGTGAACGCGCCGGCGCGGCACTCGACCTTTGTCTTCACGCCGCTGATCAGCATTTAACACCTCAGGACGCTCCCACCCGGCCCGGGGATCGATTTGGACCGCGGGCTTTTGAAAGGAACCGCTCGGCCTCCCCGGGAGCCGACCCTCGATTACGACGGCGGCCGCCATTACTCAGCACGGTAGCCGGACGCTAACGGCGGGGAGCCCCCGCGCATCACAAAAGGGGCAGAAGATTTTTTCCTGTTGTTGCTGCTTGAGGTCTTGGAGTCCTGCCCGGGTATTTTCCAGGTCGGACACCACGAGGAATCGGGGTTTTTCATTTCTGCATTCGGCAGAGGAAGCTTTCATAAACGGAGCAGCGCAGAAGGCATTTTTGTGGAAAAAAAAATCTGATGATGTTGTATATCCCGCCCCCCCCTCCACCCGCCTCCTTTCTCAACAAATGCCACGAAAAGACTAAAAACCAAAATAGCACTCTAACCTCCGCGCACGCTCGACCCAAAGCCCTTTGCTTCTTATTGCGTCCGCCGGGGAGGTTTTTTTTTGGTTTTTCCTTCACTCACTCCCTTTGTTTGTTAGCAGGATTCTTCAAGCTGACGACATAAATCTCTAAAAAAAAAAAATGAGCGGAAATTATGTATTTGTTTTAGGGGGGGGGGCTATTTTCAGCGGCGGCTTTGTGCAGATTTATTCCATATACACACGCTGTGTAGTTACAGATAAACTGCGGCGGTGATGGAGGGACGGCTCAGCCGCGGCCGCGCGTGCACTCGGAGCGCATTCATCACCGCTTTTATTTTCTTTTCATGGGCTTTATTGCCGCAGTAAAACACTGGATAGCGGCCCGCCTCGCTCCTCAAGGTCTGAGCTGTTAGCAGTTAGCATGCGCCCGTAATCGCGCGGCGCTTTGGCGCGCTCCTCCTCGCCCGTGTGCGAGCGCCTGATCTGTATTCCGCCGTCGCGTCGCGTTCATCATTGACCTTCAGCTGGAAAGGCGGGAAGGAGGTGGGGGGGCGGCGAGGTAGTAAGGTGGATGAAAGAGGAGGAGGCTTGCTTGTTTACGTCCGTCCGTCCGTCCGTCCTCGGCGTTTTTGCTCTTCGCCGCGGCTTTCGGCTAACGCGAGAAGCTCGG
>CAAKHG010045437.1:0-14630 GCA_901007715.1 Dactylopterus volitans
GGACATGAAACAGTCGCGGTCAGAACGGTGCGTGTGTGTGTGCGTGCGTGTGCGTGTGTGTGTGCTCACTCATGCGTGTCCTACCTTCTCGACGCTGTCGTCCACCGACAGCAGCGTCTGCATGCGCCGGCGCTGCAGCATGTTGGTGAACTGCATGTGGACGGGCTTCATGGGTCCGGTGTAGCGCAGGATCCAGTGCTTGTCCGGGTTGGGGGCGTAGTTGTAGCTGGGGGTTCTGCAAGAGGAGCGGACAGCTGAGGCGGCGGGCGGGGCCTCGGGGTCCCGCCTCTTTGTGTCCGCCCGCTTCCTGTCGCTGCGGTTCACGCGTCATCGCGGCCGCCAGGTGGATTACAGGCGCCGCAGTCGGGGAAACGGTTCAGACGCGCGCGCGCAGCAGACGTCCCGCGCCTGTGATCTGTTTAAGCGAGGTACACGTCGACGATAATCGGGCCGATATCGGCTCCGAGTCCCCCCTCCCGATCAAACTCAGCAAAGGCGCGAGTATCTGAAGGCGCTTACGATTATCGGAGCAGATTCTCCTGAGGTGTGAAGTGTGTTGCGAGTGATTTTAAAATCTTAAGAATTAAACATCTGCCATCATAAATCCTTTAGTATGTGAGGGAAACCGAGCCTGTCCTGCGTGGATCGTCATGGTAACGGAGCGCTAGCAAATGAAAACGAAGCACGCTTATTGAAGGCGGAAGCAAAACAAACGGGCGCGGGAACGGCGAGGCGGCGAAATCCGACGGCGCGCAGAGACGATTTGTTGTAACGACGCGAGTGTTTGTACAAACGTGTCACGTGAAACTCCACGAGAGGACGGACGAGGAGACGAGTCGGGGTGGAACGTCGACGTGCAGCCCGCGTTCACGCCGTCTCATGACTGCTCCCATAGTTTTTTTCCTTTTTTTTTACATGGATTTTCCGTGAGAAGGAGTCCAAAAAGCAGCGTCATCATATCGTCACGCCGCGTTTGTTTGCACTGACGTCACGTTTGACCGCGCCGGATTTCAAGTGAGACACCGAGGATGTTTTTGAGGATGACGTCGTAAAGTGTGTGGATGCATCTGAGAGCGGGTGGTGAGTGTGTGTCTGTACACACACTCACACACACACACACACAGTACAAGAGCAAAACAGTGAATTTCTCCTCGCGCGTGTGTGGTCTCTTACGTTCAAAAAAATCGGTTACGATTTTAAAAATGGTGTAACGTGCACGCCGCTTTATGCGAGCGGAGGTGACGCGCGCCGAGTTAAAAAAGAAAAATGCAACCCGGCGAGGTGAACAGGCCTCGACGCAGCGGGAGCCGCATGGTCGATATTTCAGTCGCAGCCATTATTTGGGAACAAACGCCGCTAAATTGCTGATGACACCCGCGAAGAAAATACATTCAATATTCAAACCGCCATCGATCGCAGCCTTTCTTCAGAGACGCTAACGTCCGGGGGGTGGTGGTGGGGGTGAGACGGGGGTGAGACGGGGGTGAGACGGGTGATCGGCGGAGGAGCCAGGCGGGACTTCTCACTCTGGCGGCGGCGCTGTGGCGGACGAGGGCGAAGGCGGAAAACATCGCCCCGGGAGGAGGGCAAATTTATGGAGAAAGAGCAATTAAAAGTTTGCAGAAAGACACCGGGGCAGGATTGTGGGGATCGTCTGCGCGTAAAGCCGCCCGGCACAGGTTAATGATGCTGGAGGGATTATATAAAGCTGGAGATCTGAGGTGGGTGAGTGGGTGGGGGGGGCGGGAGAGAGGGGGGGGTCACACGGAGGAGGCGGAAACTGCAGTCTCATTACTGGCCGCGGATGTGTCTCCGGGGGCCAATAGCAGCTCCGCTATTAGCCAGCAGCGCCGGACGGCCAGCCAGGAGCCCGCGGGGGCCCGAGCGGACGGCGGCTGCCTCGTCGCATCCTTCACGCCTGGTCCTCCGCCGGCGCCGACAAATCGCCGGCAATTAGCGGGGCTCATTAGCGTGTCGGAGCGACGCGCGGAGCCGCACGGAGCGGTGCGCGGGCAGGGGAGGATAAGATCCAGCCCAGGTTCTGTGTGGTTCTGGGTCAAACGAGCGGACGACTCACGCGCCGGCAAACATCTGCCAATGTGGGAAGCGTTTCAGCAAGAACCGTAAACCGTAAACCGCGCTGGCGTTGGAGGCGTCCTTACATGTGCTGCGACGCGTTGGGGAAGGCGGAGCTGTACTGCGGGGCGGAGTCCTCGGGCCCGTGCGGCGCCACGTGGCTCAGCACCATCATGATGGGGCGGTGGGGGTACATCCGCTTGGACATCCGGAAGTAGTTGATGCTGTCGTTGGTGATGATGTCCGTCAGGTAATCCTGCGGAGAGACGGCGGGCGGCAGGCAGGAAGTCAGCGGCGGGAACCGGCCAATCGAAACCTTTCTTTTAACAACCGTTTTCCGAAGCCCGATGTTCTCCTTTAGGAAGCCGAGCCGACCTTCCAAGGCCAAGGTGTTGACACCCTATCAAACTGAAACGCTCTCGCAAATTACATCCTCAACATTTAGCCACAATTCCGTCAGATATATTTGGCATCTCCTCTCAAAGACAGAGTCATTAATATTAACGATGCGGCTCTCTGGTGAGTCCGAGGAGCCGAGGAGCTACAGCGGACCAACTTCTTTGGAGGAAAAGAAAAAAAAAAGGCCACTTTTAAATGAACACTTTCAGAAATGGTAATTTAGATTTTTTCTCCAGAAGCTCAGATATGAAGTCGCCGTGGATGCCGGGACGATTTCTTGATGTGGCTTTTAAGTGGGTATAATTAAATCTCTCAAAGCGGCCCCCGCGCGGCGCTTACCTTTGGATAGTCGCTGCTGTGCTTCTCGCGGACTCCGTTGCGGCAGAGGGTGTAGTTGTAGAAGCGCGAGTTCTTCACCAGCGCCACCCACTCCCTCCAGCCGGGCGGCACGTAGGAGCCGTTGTACTCGTTCAGGTACTTCCCGAAGAACGCTGGGCGGGAGAGCGGGAGAAAGCGTGCCGCCTTTAGAACCGGGCCCCCACCCCTCGCGCCTCTGTGCCGCGCATGCTAGCTCCCCCGGCGGGTCCGGCGGGCGCTCACCTGTCCTGTAGCCGGAGCCGTTGAGGTGCACGGCGAAGGTGTGCGGCTCGTGGTGCGCCTGCCACGACGGCGAGGAGCAGTTCTCATTGTTGGTGTAGGTGTGGTGGTTGTGCACGTACTTGCCCGTCAGGATGGAGGAGCGCGACGGGCAGCACATGGGCGTGGTGGAGAAGGCGTTGGAGAAGTGCGTGCCGCCCTTCTCCATGATGTGCCGGGTTTTGTTCATGGCTTGCATCGAGCCTGGGAGGAAGTGGAGGAGCGAGGAGGAAGAGGAGGAGGCGGAGGAGGGGCGGGAGCGATGGGGAGGGGGGGGGGGGGGTGAGGAGGGTTAGAAAGCAGCGAGGGGAAAGAAAGAAAGAGTGAAAAATACAAACATGGGAATGACGGGATGAGAGCGGACCGCCGCGGCTGAAGGAAGGAGAGGCTCTTCCCGGTGAAGTGTATCCCATTCAGGCGGCGGCGCGCTCAAGAGCTTTTCAGGCCGACGCCGATTGTTTGGGGGGGAAACAGATGCTCGACCATAAATTCCTGCTTTTCAATGGGGGTCTTCTCACTGGCGATCAGAGGGGGACAAAGGGTGTCAGCCGGGCCTTTATGCGGCCACTCAAGCCCAATACGCCGCTAAAGGACTTAAGCGGGTCGGGAGATGGCCGGGCTTTGGCACCCAGACAATGGGAGCCGCGGGCCGCCCTCGTTCGGCGGTGCCAGCCATGGAGGAGCTGGCAGAGCGAGCACATGACTCTGAGCGGGCCGGTTGTTGCAGTGCCAGGAGGCAGGATTAGACTGACTTTGTCTGGCCGCCGCCGCCGCCGCCGGACGCACAAGCAAACTGGCGGCTGACGGACGGGCGGCGGCGCTACAGCGAAGCGGAAAGCACAAAGGGAAGAACGGCGCCGCCAGACGTACCCAGCTCTATGTCCTGGTCGTCGGTGAGGATGAGGATGATGTTGGGGCGAACGTTGCGGATCTGCCGGTCCCGCTGCAGCCGCGACCTCAGGCGGTATCCGGACAGGTAGCCGGGGCCCTGGAGAGCGGGAAGGACTCCGCCCACGGCGAGGAGGAGCAGGAGGAGGAGGAGGGGGAGCGGGGCGGCGGGGAGCGCCGGCTCTGCCATCGCGCTGTCTCTCGGTTCACAACTCAGAGTCGGCGGCGCCCTCGCTCAACCTGAGAGACGAGACACGGGAGGGAGGCTGATATGCATAAAACACTCACACACACACGCGCGCACACACACACGCGCACGCACGCGTGCAGAGAAACATGGCGGAGGGAGGCAGATGCGAGGCGAGCGCAGCCATTACAGGGTGCTCTTCCGTACAAATGCACCCGTTTGGGCTGAGCTCAGCTCGTTAATCAATCATTAATGATGCATTAGAGTGGTGTCATTGGCCGGGTGTAATGATCTCTGGTGATGAGCACATGGCGGCCAGGCTGGGGCTAATGGGCCTGGGCCCGGGGCCAGCTCAAGCCAACCCCCCCCCCACCTCTGAGAGGGTGAGGGGAGGTGAAAGATGGAGGTTAGAGGAGGAAGGGATGAGAGGAGGAGGAGGAGGATGAAGATGGGGGTCGATAAAGGCAGCGCGGTGGAGTGAAGAATGAAGACGACTGTGGTCCTCAAGAGTCAGAGAACATCAGCCTCAGAACTGTTATCAGCCAAAACATTATGACCGCCGCATGTTTGCCATCGAATATATGAAGCAAAACCCCCACAATCAGGTTTCATGTTGAATTTTGATTGACCGTTACGCTGAGAGGGGTCCCTAATATTGTGGTCACCCTAATGCATGTGAGTGGGATGACCAGAATATTAGGGACCCCTCCCAGTGTAACTCAGTACAGTCCAGCAGCGTCACAAACTACAGTCCCAATAACAATCATTCAAACATGTCAACACCTCTCTCACACACATTCAATCACAATCCAACATCAAACTCCTCCTGAAGGGAGAACTGATTGCAGGGCTGTTGTATTATACTCTATGGTGGACACGTGGTGGTCGTAATCTTATGGCTGATGTGTTGTATTATACTCTATGGTGGACACGCGGTGGTCGTAATCTTATGGCTGATGTGTTGTATTATACTCTATGGTGGACACGCGGTGGTCGTAATGTTATGGCTGATGTGTTGTATTATACTCTATGGTGGACACGCGGTGGTCGTAATCTTATGGCTGATGTGTTGTATTATACTCTATGGTGGACACGCGCTGGTCGTAATCTTATGGCTGATGGCCGCAGATCGAATCAACAGAGCCAGCAGAGATGGAATCGTGCCTATAAAGCAGTGACATCACCAACGTGAGTGAAAGCAAACAACCTGGGATGACGAGCCGCTCCCCTCTGCCTCCGTAGCTTTAACGCAGCCGGCGGAGTCGAGCGCGTGTTAAATTGAGCCTCTTCTTAATTAATCTCCACGTGCAGTTTGCCGAAATTACACTACAATCCTGTTAGCTCTCTAATAACTCTTCCTCTTTAACAGTATATCCCCCCCTGAGTTTACCATGGCAACTGCTGGGTGTACTCCTCCTCCTCCTCCTCCTCCTCCTCCTCCTTGCAAACACACTCACACACACACACATGCAGCAGCAGTTAGCACACTCTCTGGACTGACTCCACTTCTATATGTGCTCATTAAATCCCCCCCCCAAAAAAATAAAACACACAAAAACAATTATCTTTCAGCGTCCGGGAGGAAGTCACACACGCAGCATCACCGCTCCTGACTGGCTGACAGAACAAAAGCATCGCACGGAGCCATTTTGACACATTCGTGAAATATTATAATTTTTGAATTGAAAGGAGGAAAATAAAGTAAAAGTCCATAAATTAGCTGGACGACACAACCGCAGACCGGGCTGCCTCACGAATGTGCTGATGTGGTCTCGGCACGGCGTCGTAGAACCCGGTTCACAAGCAGCAGCGGCGGCGAGGTGAGCATGTGTGTGTGTGAGCAGGTGTGTGTTTGCAAGCCCACAGGGACGGCGGGGCCAGATCAATCCTGGCCTACAGATGAAGACAATAACAACAACAGGAACCCGCCGCCGCCGCCGCCGCCGCTTCTTCTTAGCAACAAACGTGACTGAACTGCAGCGGTGAGAAGCACGAGTGCGGCGGCACCTGCAGTCACACGCTCGCCCGTGACAAACCCCCGCGGAGATGACGCCATGGTAACCTTGCGGCATGGTAACCAGCTGCAACTCATGGCTCCATAATCCCCTCAAACTGGGCTTTTTTTTTTTCAGGTCTTCCTGACACACGCACGCACACGCACACGCACACGCACACACACACACACACACACACACACCTCCTATTATAGTCTTGCTTTGAACAACACACACACACGCCATCACCTGCACTAAATGTGAGGGGCAGCGGTGGTGTCGGTGCTGCCCCCCCTTCCCCCCCCTCCCCACTCCCCACTCCCACTCCCAGCACATGTGGTTCTTCTTCGGCCCGGAGGAACGTCAGGCTCTCTGACGCGGGCCGGCGTTCCCGCTGGGAGCCGGGCGCCCTCGCTGCTACTGGACGGAGACAAAGACGCCCAGCAGCGAACGCTCGGTTACCGAAAAACGGGTTCGGGGACATCGGCAGTGAATAAAGAAAAGATTCGGCGCGCTGAAAATGAAAAACGATCCCGACGTGCGGTGGGAGCGCACGTGTGCTTCCCCTTTTTCCTCTCAAGAAAAAAAAAAAACGGCTGATGTGGGTGAAACCGACTATAAATACGGACTCATGCAGGCATCAAGCTCCATTTTGCACGCCGTTCTATCAATAGTGCGCTAATGTCGCGTTATTGACATGCTACGGTGGTGGATGCTTCCTGACATCCCTCCCAGGAGCCCCTCCGCCCGCTCCCCTCCCCCCGACAACTGGGGACTAATTGGATTTTCGGGCTTTTATCAGCTCCAACTGACACATTTAGTCCCCTTTTTCTTTCCTTTTTATCTCCCCGCCGTTGTTTATCTCCGCGCGGCTGGCAGATGCCACATGAAAAGCGCCGAGACAAAAGCCGAAGAGGACGCCACGTCCAGAGAGACACAAGTCATTCCACCTCGCAGCCGGACGGGGAAAACAGAGACGGACAGCCGCTAGGGCGCAGCCCCCCCCCCTCCCCCGTCCACCCCACCGCCACGGTTAGCGCATATTCATAAGTTGCTGCTGTAATACCGGCGACGGGCGCAGCTCTGCACACATCAGCGGAACGGCGGCGCTGATTCAGCCATGTGGCGCCGCAATAAAGGGATTTTTGCCGTTTAGACAGAAGCGACAAGAGTAAATATGTGACGCCCAGGAAAGAAAAGAAGAAAAAATCTGATTAAAAGGGCTCGGAGATTAAGCTACAGAGAGCAGAATGGGAAATCACAAACTTCCCGGAGCGCGTCTGCGGATCGTCTGAGGTCGCGGCGACGCCGAGCGACGCCTGTAAGTCGGAACAGGGGCGGAAAGTTTTTTTTTTTTTCTGCTCTCCAGTCATCTGCTGGTGAAAGAGGCTCCGGGAGAAGGCGGATGAAAACTTAATGACGCGCCATTCTTTATTCATAAGGCTGAATTATGGATGCCGTGACAACAGAGCCGGCCATGTCGCAGCATGGGCGCCGTGGTGAGACGGTGGCGAAGAGTGGAGCGATGAAAACACACACCAGATCGACAGGCGGATGCGTTACACCGGCCAACGACGCGCTAACACACACACACACACACACACACACACAAGCGCACACACACACTCGGAGTTTCACAGGGCGGCAAGGAGGCCTCCACAGAGCCTGATAAATCTCCCAAAGACGATGCAGAGGCGTTAATGTACTTTTCCCCCTATAAATAAAACACCTTGGGCTTTGAAACAGGCATAAAGTCTGATTCATTCAATCCGCAGCCCCCCTGAGTAGGCAGGAAACACCGACCCGATATGAGAAAACCCAGGAAAAACAGACATTTATTACATGCTGGAGGAAGCGGAGTCACGGCGCACGCTCGCAATTTAATCAGCCGCGTCTCATAATGCATATGAAATATGGAGGTGAGAGCCCCACGAGCTGGAAAAGCGGGGCTCCTGGATCCGTTATCAGACGGGTTCTGAGACGGGAGACGAGGTGGAGGAAGCTCCAGGCGCAAAAAAAAGTCTGGGGAGAACAAAGCCCCTCCACTGCAGATGGATCTCCAAACCAGCGCGCCGGCGCGGCGAGGCGGGCGTTCTTAAAGTGAAGTAGAACAGAATGAAACGGAATGCGGAAGCAGAGAACCTTCAAGTCTTTTCAGAGTTGAGCTCCACGACGGGAGCTTTTCCACCGGCGAACGCAGGGGGAAAAGTGGCCGGGGGAACCTTTAAATAGACACATCCAGGCCCGATTGTGGCGACACACAATCAAGCCGATCCTGTTGCTCGTAATTGAGGCTGGCAGGCCGTCGCTGACGGGTGACTTTGTTCCTGCTGGCCTGCCTGCGAGGAAAAAGAAAAAAACAAAAAAGAGAAAAAAAAAAAAAAAACCTCCAAGGACCCTTGAATTTACCAACAAAAGTTGCCATTCAGATGCAAATCCTGCAACGGCATGCATCTGTGTGAGGCTGCTGTGTGTGTGTGTGTGTGTGTGTGTGTGTGTGTGTGTGCGTGCGTGCGTGCGTGCGTGTGTGTGTGTGTGATGGAGGGGTTTGCAATACAGTACGGAATGCTTTTTTCATGATAATAAGAAGCCACGGTTTGTCGCCGTCCTTCATCTATCATTCTCTGCTCGCAGACCTCTGCTGCAGTGACATCACTGTGCAAGCGCTCTCACACACACACACGCGCGCGCGCACACACACGCACGCGCGCGCACACACACGCGCGCGTGCGCACATCTATCTCGCGTCTAATTGACTAAACACAGCACTGCTGCGGACTCCATGGTTGACAGGGGATTAATTTTTACGCAGCAGAGTTAGGATGGGGGGTTTTTTGTCAATCATTTGCTGCAGCGGCACAGTTAATGTGGACGTTTACACCCATCAGCCATAAGATTACGACCAGCGCGTGTCCACCATAGAGTATAATACAACACATCAGCCATAAGATTACGACCAGCGCGTGTCCACCATAGAGTATAATACAACAGCCCTGCAATCAGTTCTCCATTCAGGAGGAGTTTTATGTTGGATTGTGATTGAATGTGTGTGAGAGAGGTGTTGACATGTTTGAATGGTTGTTATTGGGACTGTAGTTTGTGACGCTGTTGTTGGACTGTGCTGGGTCACACTGAGGGGGGTCAATGCCATCGAATATATGAAGCAAAACCACCACAATCAGGTTTCATGTTGAATTTTGATTGACCGTTACGCTGAGAGGTGTCCCTAATATTTTGGTCACCCTAATGCATGTGAGTGGGGTGACCAAAATATTAGGGACCCCTCTCAGCACGGTTCAGCAGCGTCACAAATTACAGTCCCAATAACAGTATATGCTAATTTTAATAATATAATAATATCTGACCTCTCAGACACATTCAATCACAATTCAACATGGAGGTCATAGCTCGTAGCCGTAAAGCTAACTCCCTGATATTTCGGTCCCCCCGATGCACGCACGCTTGACCAAGCTTTTGGTTTTTCTGAATCTGTAACCCATGACCTCTGACCCTGCAGTTTCCCCCAAGTGTTTGGCCGCCTCTCTGGATACGACGTGACTCGTGTGGGACTGAGGCATCCCAGCAGGCCCCGGCCAGCGCCCGCGAAACCGCCGCTTCTTCCCATTGACACGCAAAGCCGTGGCTCCTTTAGTGGCCCGGGCTGATAACCCCGAAATCGCATTCAGCGCCCCCAAACTCCTCCTCCCTGCTCTGAAACAGCGCCTCCGCGGCCTCCTTTGACGGATGTGCCTTTAACTTCCTAATAAGGCACTTTAATGCTCGGGAATGACAAGAGATTATGTGGCGGCTGATCCGGTTCAGCGGGGACAGATTTCATTTAGATCTCCCTCCGGTTCTGATAAGCCCGGCACTCGGCAGACGCTCGGCGGCGACAGTCGGAACCCGCGCGGGCGACTCCAGTCTGAACGCGTCGGCGCGCGCCGCGCCGCGCCGAGGACGATCAGGCAGCCGACGTGGCCGCCTCTATTTACTGTTTACCTCCATGCGCTTACACATGCGGGCGCAGCCTCAATTATACATCACAGTCTTACCTCACCCTCGCCGGTGTCGCCTGGAATCTGCTGCCGGGACAATGAAATATGAATGAGAGTAAATTTAGTACTTAACACGTCATTAATCCTGCAGTCGGGAAATACACACACACACACACAACTTCAGATTTATATCACATAAACAATGTGGCCAAAGTAAAACTGAGGGTTCTGAACATTCGGAGCTATGTGCACCCACCAGCCATAAGATTACGACCACCGCGTGTCCACCATAGAGTATAATACAACAGCCCTGCAGTCAGTTCTCCCTTCAGGAGGAGTTTTATGTTGGATTGTGATTGAATGTGTGTGAGAGAGGTGTTGACATGTTTGAATGATTGTTATTGGGACTGTAGTTTGTGACGCTGTTGTTGGACTGTACTGGGTTACACTGGGAGGGGTCCCTAATATTCTGGTCACCCTGCTCATATGCATCAGGGTGACCCAAATATTAGGGACACTGCGTCTCTGGCTCGCTGGCGAGGCGTCTCGGCCGGTGAGGTTCACCTCAGCCTTATGGTAATGAGCTGTGATGAGGGTTCGGCGGCAGCCAATCAGGATTTAGAAATACTCTTCATCAGACTATTTGCATGCAGGCAGGAACACGAATTAAAAAGACGCGCCGTGCTGGCTGCACAGGAGAAGCCGTTTCCTGACTTTAGCACAAAAACAAAAGAGTTTGAGATTCATGAATTTGCACCGCTTGTAAAACTTGCATCCTTTTCCCCGCGTACGCGGATCAATCATAACTTACGCCTGACTGACAACTGCGCAGCTGCTTTATTTGCCTGTTGTTTAAAACTCCAAATGGAGGGAAATTTTATGCGCAATTCAAATACAATAAATCTGGAATATGAGGCCTGGAACCTTTCTGGCTGCACGGTTATTCATTTACATGCGACAACGCCGCCATATGGGAGTAATTAGCCGGTCTGCGCATTAACATGAGCGACTCCAAAGCGCCGCCGCTCTCGCCGCTCGCCGTCTGCACGTAAATGAAGACCCTCGTGATTTGGCCTCGACGGCGTGCTCCGAATGAGGAAGACAAAATCGTTTTAGACAAGATCTTGGCATGCTAGTGCGGCCACAGTTGAGGGTCACGGCAGCAGCAGGCGTGGAGCGCTACATCCATATCGCAGCCCCCCCCCCCGCAGGTTCAGAGGCGCTGAGCCCCGCCCAGCAGCTTCGGGATTGGCTCAAACACAGGCGGCAACAGCCTCACCGAGGCTCTGAAATGAGCTCGTGGCAGCAAAATTCCTGCGTCTCATGAAGAACTGCAGCACGTTACTATAAAAAAAAAAAAAAATCCATCTTCAACAATCACACGTGGGTGTCGTTTTTGGCTTCCCGGCACATACCTCTGGACTTAACGCCACAGACCCCGTCACGCAAACACCAGACGTGTAAAAGGCCACGTGGAGCTCCTGGAGTGGCAGGAGAGCGAATCACCGGCAGAACAAGGTGGAGAAACTCCACGCCGGCTTGGAGTCGCGGCGCGTTTCGGAGCGCGCCGCTCCACGCCGGAAATAAATAAGCGGTCGCGCGCATCATCTGCGGCGCTGCGGCGCAACGTGATCTTTGAGATGCGTTTAACATGGGGGGAGCGGGGGTGGGGGGGCAGGGAGAGAGAGACAGGGAGGATACAGAGAGAGAGAGAGAGAGACAGGGAGGGAGAGAGGTAGGCAGGAAAAGCGACTATGATGGTGTCAACTCAGACAAAAGGCCCAGTCATGATGTGTTCTTGCTGACGAACAAAGAGCTATGACACACACACACACACGCACGCACATACACACACGCACACACACACACACACACACACACAGACGGTGCAACCGACTTCAAATTCCTCTCCGTCCAACCGGGGGACATGAAAGCAGCGCGCTCCGGTTCTGGCTGATTATCTGTGAATCTGGAGGAGGCGAGCCGAGGTGCGCCGCTCGCCGGGCGGCGAGGGAGGAAGAGGAGGAGGAGGAGGAGGAGGAAGAGGAGCCCGTCCGCAGACGCGCGGCGGCGCCGGATCGATTCGCAAATGTCAAATATCCGATTTTTCTAAACGCCAGTCGATAAGGTGACGTTGCGGGAACACAGGAGGCGGAACGCGGGAATGTTCGGCGGACGCCGGACGGCGCGGAACATAACGGAGACACAAGATGGCGGAGCGTGAAATGGGGGCGGCGCCCTCTGCAGCAGAGGCTGGCGAGTGGAAGCAGTCGCGCTTCTATGAAGTCGGAGGGGAAAAAGTGTCTGGACACGAGCCGCAAACCCAGATGTGGTGAAACGCCACAAACACGAGGAGCCACGTTACACGTCTCCACCCGCAGGAGGAAGACAAACAGCCACTCGGAGCTGCTGCCGACCGGAGGAGCACCGAGCGGCCGCACCAGGGCTAACACGCGACTCGGGAAGGGGCGGAGCCAGTCACAAACGCTATCGCTACTTTCGCTGCGTCCATGCTCACTGGTTGAGAACGAGCACTTTCACGCCATGTTGAGACACAACGTCCGTCTGGAAGATGTTTTACTGACACGGCGAGCCGACACTCTACAACCAGACCAGAACCCGAGTCATGGAACCGCTGGAGAACCCTGGTAGGAGAGCTGGAACATTCTATCATGGCGTGGCGGTGAGACTCCGCCCCTCACAGCCACGTCACCGACTGGCCCTGTGGGCTTCCGTAGGCTCGCAGGCCGCCTCACCAGTAAAGACGGCGAGGACGGATGGTGACTGGACTCGGTCTCCCATCTTTTTCTAGACGCCGGTTTCCAGCGGCAACCGGCTGGCATGTGGGGCTAGCGTGTGGGGCTAGCGTGGTGGTCTGCAGGTTTTCCAGGGGGAGGGTCCACAGCGGGGGTCACGACATTTACCCCCCCTCCCCGCGCCCCAGTGGAGCGCTCCAAGAGAGCCCAAAGAGAACACGGAGGTGTTAGGGAAAACACAAACAGAGCCCCGATTGTCCCCGGCGGGGCCCCCCTCGGCCCCACCTCCAGGGGTTTAAGACGGAGAGAATGAGCGGCTGTCAATGGTGTTTGGTAAATACCGTTTTCATCTCACTCGGGTTTATTCAGACGCGGAGGGCCAACGTGCCTTTGCAGTCCGCCGGTGTCGCCGCCTCTCCTGCGCCATTGAGGCCCCGGATGGGAACGCCGCCTGCGGCGCGTCCGGGAGCGCCGCCGGCACCCTCGCCGGCCCTTTCCGAGAGAAGCGTTGACAGCTCAAACGAGCGGGCGGCGCCGTCCACCAGCGCCGCCCCCGCTGAGTGATGGCTGTTTCTTATTGGCACTTATTGACCTGGAGGCAAAGGCCCCCTGCGGTGAGCCACATCTCAGCTAAATGGATTACAGGCCCATCGGCCGGCGCCCTTTGTGCCGCCGGCATAACCAACCTCGCCGGGCGACTCCTGCGCGACTGCGGCACCGGATGGCGATTCATACGACCCGTTTCATCGATCGGAGGGATATTGATCTGCTGGGATAACGCAGCTAATGTTGGTAAAACCAGATCCAGGAGCCGCAGAACTCGTAAGAGTGCAGCCTCGTGATTGGCTGCGTTCAGCCGCGCGCCGTCACAGCGCGAAAAGAACCTTTTAGGGGACAACAACGACTAAAAACTGCTATAAAAAAATATCATGTTCATATTTTGTTCTCCTTTCGCCAACTTAAATGAATTAACCGGCTTCAGTCCTGCTCACAAATGCCAAATATTCATTCATCGGCAGAATTTTAAACCCTCTGCCAGTTTGATTTCACATGTATTAAATGCCAGAGGGGGAAATAACATGCCATAAAAAATATCACACGTTCATATTTTGTCTAGTTTTGCCAATTTAAATACATTTACCAACTTCGATCCTCCTCATAAATGCCAAATATTCATTCGTTTTAAGAATTCTAATCCTTTATTTGGCAGACTGTTTGTTTTTTAAATGGAAAATTATTCAATACACTAAATTGTTTTCCACATACTCAGAAATAATCACAAAAGCATCCTACGTTCATATTTTTTCAACTGCTGTTGACTTAAATATGTCAACTGACTTCAGTCCTGATCATAAACGCCAAATATTTATTCGTTTTCAGAATTTTAACCCTCCATCCAGCCACTTAATCTTTCTAACCATGAATTTAAACTGAAAAAACACACAAAAAAATGAATTCCATTTCCATATATTAAATGCTACATGGGAATTTAATCTGCCTCAGAAACATCACGTGTTCATATTTCTAACTGAGCTCAGATCGGATCAAAAACAGGCTGAATCGTTTCCTGAATTTCAACCCTTCGATTTGCCAGTTTAGTTAACTTTTTTTTTTTTAATCGAAAAAACCCCCCCAACCAATTAGGATCCAGACACTAAACGGCGGATGGATGGAGGATCTGGATGATCACAGCCGGGAC